>BDJD01006005.1:16617-30130 GCA_002564525.1 Rosa multiflora
AGGCTAATGTTGTAGCTCATAGGTTGGCTGCTCTTAGTTTTGAGTCGGAGATACAATGTGAATGGTTTGTAACTGCTCCAGATATCATACTGGATGCCCTCATGTACGATTTTAATCGTACCTAATAATAAAACTTTCTTCTTCTTTCAAAAAAAAAAAGTAATTAATTTGTTAAATCTTCTAATATTCTTCGTATTTGGGCTACCCATTTGGCTAACTAGAAGAGCAATTCACCCGTTGGGTCAATAGGTCAGGATCACTAGGTTAGTACACTATTCACTGTCACTGGATATCTGTTTCTACATGTTATGTCTGGGTTACTGGGTCAGTAATAGTTCATTAAATATTCTATTAATTTATTTGATGTAAATGAGAAATATATGTTGTAAATAAATAGTAGTGGTAATATTTTTGGAAATGCAACCAACAAAATCATCAAACATTTTAGGTGAATATGAGTTGGCACGGAAGATTTTTTTTGGTTAGGCAAACTTTTTGGGTGTGAGAGGTATAAAAGAAGATAAGTATTTATAGAAAATTTTTCACAATTTTTAAGAAATTTTTTGTTACCGTTATACCATGCTAGACTCCAAACACACCCTATATGGATGTGAATAATTACGTAAGAAGTTATTTCACAGATTGTAGAGAAATTTTTGTTTTTGATTTTTTTTTGTTAAATTTTTTTTGTTTTTATTTTATTTACAAATTTACTATTTTGTTTTTCTCAAATATTTCAGTTCAAATATTTTTTAGTATTTAAGGGATATTTTAATAAAAAAATTTTGTTTTGGCCGACAAGCTCTATTCTCTTAATAATATTATAGATACATACTTTATTACCATCGGATCTAATCTTTAATTAATACTAACGGTAAATGGCCTAATAGCTAGCTGCCACGTGGAAAAGTGAACTTCTGTACACTGCACTTGACGACAAAAAGCTGAAGTCACGCGCTACAAGATAAAAAAGCTGCTATATGGGTCATGCAAAACGCGTCTGTTCCTCTGCCTTCTTTGGGCCACGGTGGAGGCCTGGGTCAGCCTGGGTTATGGCCTGGGACAACAGATTGACCTTGGATGTTGGGGTGACCCAAGCGCGGTGGAAGCTGGAAATCAACTTTTTTTGTGACCTGGGTCAAGGATTGACGTGGCGCCATGGCAGAAAACCTCCCATTGGACCTGCTCTAATGCTATCAGTTTTTAGAATCACACTAGATACACATACCATATCCCTAAATCTACATATATGTTTTTATTATATATTGGGTGTCATTGAAGACTTCACTAGAATCCGGTCATCAGCAGCGGGAATCTGGTCACCGGCGATGTTCTAAAAATCGGCGTCACGGTGCCATCCCGACTCGACTAATTGAAAATCGTTTGAAAAGGCAGACTGGATTTTAGGCGGCCGCCTAGGCAGTTTTAGGCGGATCGGGTTTCAAAACTGAAAAAACCTTTGCCTTTCCAGAATCACTAATTATTCTCTCCTCTAATCCTCTGTGTGAGGCTGGTCGCTTGGTGAAAGCATATCAAACTCAGAGCGGATTAGATCGAGCTGCTGAAGACAGAGAGGGACGGGAGGAGAGGAAAGGAGGAGGAGGAGGAGAGAGAGAGAGAGAGAGAGATAGAGAGAAAACTCCGCCTGTACAGTGAAAGTTTTAATCTTTCCCATGTTCTGTCTTTGACGGAGAAGATGGGCTGGCGGCTAGTCCCTCTTTAATTCATTCATTAATCATTATCTTGAAATCATCTAGGCCTTTGGTTTTATGTCGTTGGTCTGTGAGCATTAACCCACCACTAATGTAGTATTTCATTTCCCAAAAAAAAAAATCTCAACGTTTCATAATCATCTCAAAGCATCTCAAAAAATACATGTCTCTATTTTTATTTATAATTTTATATGTTGTATAATAAAAAAATTAATAAAAATTAAAAATAGCCTAGGCGCTAGGCCCTTGCTCGCCGTCCGACTACCGTCTAGCGATTTTTAGAACCTTGGTCACCGGTAGCCAAACTTTTCCAAAAACCTCTTCGAATGTCCCTAAAGAGGTCGTCGGAGATCTCATAGGTCACCGGAGAGGTTGTCGAAGACTTTATTATCCAATGGTGAACTTTTTTGGATTTTGTTGCATTCAAGATGTCATCAGTGAATGAAGACTTACCAACTTCCCTTGCAATCTCAACTGCAAGCTCTCAAGGGCTAATCCGCTTGCACTCCTCTATCATTTTCTCCATCTTCTCTAGTCACTCATAGTTTCTTTAGGTCGACCTACACTCATTCTTCTCAACCTTCTGTTGACCTTGCTTCTCCATCCATTCTGCATGCTATATAGTCGTCCATTTAATGTCCTAACTAATCTTCAAGGTTCCACATAATCCTCTGTTCACGATACTTTTTGCCACTCCAATTGGTGCTTCGTTGGTTTGCCAAGTGTCGCTGACCTCGTCATCTCATGAGTCACTGTCAAGTTCTGGGATATTCCTATTATTTACTGAGTTGTTCGAGCTCCTATCTCATCTTTTATGCCTCATCCATCGGAGGCATATTCAGGTCCCCAACCAAGTTCGGGCCAACTCCTTTCGGGGCTTGCATTTCAATTCCATTTGGGGCTTGTATTTTGTCAATCTCAGTCCTCAGTGACAGAAATGAGATTTCTTGAGGTGTAGCTCCCACCATTACTTTTTAGAGAAAAGTAGGTTTCCACAAATGGCACCACTTATTGGTGATGAAAAATTCCTATTGGAGACTCACCACAAATATCGAACTAGAGCGGGAGTTTACCAATAAAAATTGAGATGCTTCATTTGATCGTTAACTTGAGGAGTGGTGGGGGTATCTACAAAGAACCCTCTGATGCCTAAGTTAGTAACTTTCTTAGTTGAAGGTATTAAAATAGTTGGAATGAGATGTCTTACACTCTTACCTAACAGTTGGATGTTCCTTAAAGTGTTACTTGGGTTCCAATCAAACCTTCTAAAACTTAGGCCGCACTCTTCAAGGGGCATGCCTTGGGCCTTAATATACTCATCCTAATCCAATGGCGTGCTGCTACTTGTCACATATTGCTTGAATTGTGGTGATTAGTTATTCCTACATAAATTTCCTAGAATGTAATTCCTTGTTGGGCCTTCTGATGTTCAACCCCTATCATTTTTGCTTCATTAACATGGCAGATCAAGCCAAAACTGATTGACTACCCCCATAGTCCACTATCTTTAATTTTCCATTTGTTGAGAAAGTATTTTGAGAAAAAGAAAAAGATGGTTTCATGAGTTTTGATAAACCACCAAAATATGATTGTAGTTTATCTGAAGATTCTAAAGTTTGTGATGGTGGTTTGGAGGACCAAAGGATAATTGATTGTGTTCCAGTTGATAGAATCTGTGATGAGAGCTCTAATAAAACTAGCAAAGAACTTAGCGTTGGAAAACAATTTGAAGTAGAAGGTGAGAATTTATTTGTATTGGATAAAGTGTTTGCCACTCTGTTAGTTCTCTTCATGATCCAAATCACAAAGGTATTGATCTAAATTAAATGTTGATTTCGTGCCTTCATGCCCATGGAAAGATAAATGTTTTGTGTGTTTTAAAAGAGAACTCCAATGGAATAGAGTAATCTTGGGTGAGCAAATGATACATTCTATAACATGGAAATTGGCTTAATGGAAGAGAAGGTATGAAGATGAAGACGACAACAAAGATGCAGTTGAGTCAATATTTCGGAAAGATATGAAACTGTTTTAGGGAAACGAGAATTGAGAAGAATTTGCTGTGTATTCTCATTGATAATAGAGGCTTCTTTATATAGAGCATTACAATGCATATAATCTCAATCATACAAGGAAAGTAATCGTACATTGAATAGGAATCTAAATCCTTCTAATTTAACCCAATTACCACTAGAGCAAGTGACCTAGAGTTTGAGCCAAACACAAATTAGGGTTTACTTGAACACTCCCCCTTGTGTTGCCCAAATGCGGTGCTTCTCTCGTTGCCTCGTTAAAAACCTTGCCGAGTAACCAGTGGGATAAAAATAACCTCGGTCGAAGGGGAAAAAGAGCACAACACACCCTTCACGTTTTGAGGTGAACACGTAGACATCTCCCCCTGATGTCTGCATCTCCCCCTGATGACTACGATCATGGGAGTTCAGATAATTTTCGCAAGCCAATTCTTGCCACATGTTTCTCGAACGTCGATTTGGGCAATGACTTAGTAAACAAGTTTGCCACATTATCCTCAGATCGAACCTAGTTCACTTTGGTATTTGAGGAGAGTCTATTGTTGCTGATTATGCTTGGTGTTGTCGCTTTTGATGTAGCCTTGCTTCATTTGTTCAAAACGCACAGCATTATCCTAAATGCTCGTAGGCTCATCTTGTGGTAGACTTCAAACCACAATTGTTCGAGCATGCGTAATTATGGATCCAATCCATAAACATTCACGAACCACTTCGTGAAGAGCAATAATCTCTGCATGGTTCGAAGATATAGCGACTACGGTCTATTTTGTAGACCCCCAAGATATCACGGTCTTTTCCCATGGTGAACACTTAACCAGTTTAGGAGTGACCTTTGTGTGGGTCAGAGAGGTACCTAGCATCAGCAAAACCTTCCAAAACACTTATATAGTTTTGGGATGAGGATAGAGAATGTAGGCCAGCGTTGGCGGCGTTTCTGGTGTGTGATGGGTCCAAATCCATCTTCTCTTTGTAGGGATAGAACAAGCCCATATCAATCGTACATCTCAAGTACTGAAATATATCTTTTACACCAATCAAAATGGCTTCGCGTTGGCGTAGAGCTACACCTTAGCTAACAAGTTCACTACAAACGAGATGTATGGTCTTGTGCATTGAGCTAAAGTCTTGTTGTACTCAAGTAAGACACTTCTGCCTCTAACACATCTTCGTCATCATCCTTCAAACGAAGAGGATCATTTTCAGGATCAAGACTAAGGACGATCATGGGGGTGCTTGAAAGTTTGACCTTGTCAAAATGCCTAAGCATCTATCAACACGATGCTCAAGTTCCAAACCGAGACATAATCGTGTTCTCCCAAAATCCTCCATCTCAAACTCGGATTTGAAGTGTTCAGCGGTTTCCCTTAGCTCTTTAAGTGCTTCTAATGAAGATCATGTCCAACATGAACCGCGATGGAATCTGAAACTTGTTATGGAAACGCGTGGGCATATCCCTTCCCAATCAAGTAGTCATTTTAGCGAGCGTTTCAACCTCTTTGTAAACGCGCTCCGTGGTTTAGAGCCACTTGACTTAGGTAAATGAATTTCACCATGAACCTTCATGTATATTCCGTATCTAGATCCCTATAGAGATACGTAGTGACCATATTTGTAAGCTGCATGTTCAGTTATTCGAAAACTACCAAACTGACAGGGTAGTGGAGTGCAATGACATCCATTACAAGAGAATATGTCTTATCGTAGTCGATTCCAGGGCGTTTTGTGAGAAGCTTTGCTCTATAAGGCGAGATTACCATCTCTTTTTCTCATCATGCTTTCTAACGAAGACCCATTAGTCAATGAGTTTTATGTTAGGAGGTGTTGGCATCACTAGCTCGAAAACCTTCCTCTTCGTTAGAGAATCCAACTTAACCTGGATCACATTTTTCCATTTAGGCCAAATCTCTCTACGTTGGCATTCATTCATCAACGAAGCGTGATTTGATATCATCGGACTCAACAAACTCATGTGCAAAGAAATACGCAACTACATCATCAATTATGATGGAGTTTCTATCCCACGTCTCATGTACACTGGTGTAATTTTCATAGAGCTCTATATTCTCAGGAATAGGTTCTGACGTTGAGGCATCCCCCAACGATAACCATAACTCGAAGATTCTCATGAGACAGATTTTGAGTGTCGATGATCAAAAGATTGGAGTGTGCCAAAGCATCCTTCGAACCTACGGGCCTCTCACGCATCCTAGCTGGGGCCATGACCTGTAACGCCAGAGTGCCACTCTCTTTGGCGTTGCCACCATGCCTACCTCCATGTAGGGTGGCGCTACGTCCTCTCGTAGGGACGTCCTTCCTTGCAGACTTGTTTGCAACATATTTGTGTGATCTTGTCACTTTAATAGGGATCGAGATGAGACATAGTGGGGACAAGCCAAAATAATTCCTGTCGTTCCTGCTGAACATCCGTGTTCTTATCTCCCCCTAACGACGAGAAGACTATCTCATCAAAGTGACAACCCGCAAATCTAGTTGTAATGAGATTGCCTTGCATGGGCATTAAGTGGCGGACGATTGTTGGAGTGTCAAATCCAACGTAGTTTCCCATTCGTCTGTAAGGACCCATCATAAAGCGCTGTGGCGGCGCAATTGGCACATAAATGGCTCACTCAAATATGCGTAAGTATGATACTTGTACCCAGTCACTAGCTGTAACGCAGAGGTACATTGAGTGGTGGTGGGTCTTAGACGAATTAGCATAGCTGCATGCGAGATTGCATCACCCCAAGCGAATATAAGGAGATTGGTGCACATTACCAATGTCCGGACCACCATTGTAGTCATTTCCGCAAGACCATTTGGTTGTGTACATGGGAATGTGATGTCCAACATCAGTCCCACATTGCAATATCCATAAAAAAATCTTTTGATGTAAACTCTCTAGCATAGTCAAATCCAATTAACTGAATAGGATGATCTGGGGAGTGATCCCGTTGTCATATGATATGTGCTAGGAGTGTAGCATAAGCAACATTTATAGGTGGAAAATGGCACAACACGTGACCAGCGTGTTTGCGTGTCAACCAACATCATGAGATATTTAAGCGTCCACAAGTTGGTTGAATCAATCCACAGAATCCCCATGGATTCTATGTAAGAACATAATGAGTATGTTCATTTCCTTTGCATAGGACGGTCTTAGTCCTAATTTCCCTAAGGAATGGGCTTTGTAAAACGAGCGAGAGGCTTTAGAAGCAACCAATGAGTATTTTGGTTAGGCTTGAGCATCTGAAACGCTATTTGAAGCAAGTTGGTGATTGCAGCATCACCCGGGGCGCCATCACCATGATGAACGCTATCCATGGCGTTATGGATAGGGACTGCGCTAGCCCTAGGCTGGTGGTGGTCGGAGGCGGTGCCCTAGGCAGCATCGTCGGTCACACTTAGTCCAGAAATCAACTTTTGATTCATGCTTTGTTTCGCTCGAAAGAAATGATGTCCATGTGAAGTCTTTAGTAGACGGATCATCATATCATAACCAGGATGACCTATCCTGTCGTGACAAAGCCAATATGTGTCTAAATCCAAGAGATCTTCTGTCGTAACTTTATTGGATTTAATAGCTCGAATAGTGACATAAAGTCCACTAGAGAGACACATAAACTTCTCTAAGATGCACATTAGTTCGCAATCATTAGAGGTATTGCAAAGGAACTCATTTCCATTCTCTACATGCATTTTCGTATGGAATCCGTTGGCTATTCATAGGTGTGATTCGCCCTAGGAGCGTAGAGAGTTTCTGTGACAGTAATTAAAGTGTCATTTGGCAAGTGGAATTTGGGCTATTCCATATCCTTGAATTAATACTGATGGCCCAGCCATCGTAGTCACAAAAGTCATATGCTCATAATTAAAATGGAGTCATAATGAAAAGAACTCGAAATTTTATTCATAAGCCAACGGAGTTACATCATTGTCTCTTTGACCAAAGAAAATCTAATCTAAAGTACTAGCTAATGCAAAACAATGGTAGTCGTCTAACTTCTTCTGGTAATTCCAAAATAAATGTGACCAGGTGAGTAGAGAGATGTCGGCAGAGCAAGGCTCGCTTAAGTACCACTAATCTCATAACCTTCCTAGACATCACACTTACTTTGGGTGAGCCTACTTTGAAGAAATACTAAACCATTGGCATCTACTACAAAAATATATGGCAATTGCCTATTACATCTCTTGGAAAATAAAAAGACTTAATCAAAATCGCCAGTCTCTGGATCTTGGCCTTTGAAGTCTTCAACCCTTAGAGCTAGATCGTCATCTTGATCTTCATGCTCCATGTAATTTTCTTCCCTTGCTTCACGATATGTCTTATATGCGTTAGCAACATTCTGGGGTGCATTACATGCTTTAGCCCAATGTCCGGACGCTCCACATCGAAGACAAGCATCATCATGGTCAGGCTCCCTTGATCGAGGTGCGCCTAGGGCGCGTTTAGGACAGCTATGATCCTTGGTGGCGCCACAACCATAGCCGGAGGCTCTACCTCTCTCTCTCTTCACATGTTGACCTCTACTGTTCTGTGCACGCCTATCTTGGCGATTTCCTTCCTCTTTGGGGCTAGAATATGGACAAAAACGTCCAGAATAATCCTTTTCCTTAGGGTTTCGCTCCTGGCGCCCTCCCTTAGGGGGGCGACTATAATTAGACTCCGGAATTGACTTTTCTCCCACGGATCTAGAGTTATAGTTCTTCACAAGTATGTTGTCGTGATTTTCAGCTACGTACATGTTTCCAATAACCTCATGAAATCTTGTGAGGCGTCCAGCATTGACATCAATCCGATAGTTCTTGGCTATCATCAATGCAGAGACGGGGAAGGTAGAGAGAGTTTTCTCGATCAACATCATATCAGTGATTTTCTACCCACAGAAATCCATCAAAGACTTGATACGAAGTGCTTCCGAATTGTAGGCAAGTATAGACTTGGAATCACAAAAGCTGAGGCTATGTCATCTCACTTCTAAATCAGGAAGCAGGGAGTCACGAACGTTGCCAAAACGCTGCTCGAGTTCTACCCATAGTTTTCGGGGGTCTTCCTCATTGAGGTACTCATTTTGGAGCGCACCATTCATGTGCCTTGTCATGAGAATTATGGTTTTAGCTTCATTGGCCTCTCTCGTAACTCTATTCGCTTCAAAAGTGGTAGCTTGTTGAGGAGTAAGGATGTTCTGACTTGGCTCTTGAATCGTACTCAGGATCCCATCAGCCTTAAGATGCTGGCGAACATCACTGACCCACTTGTGGTATCCTGCGCCTGTTGTCTCTAGTGGAGCGAAGCTCAAATTGCTCAGGTTACTCATCCTAAAAAACAACAAAAGATTAGGGTTAGTTTTGGAGCGAAAAAGGCTACCATAAAAAGGATAAAAATTTCTGAGCGTAGTCGCTTTCAAGAAATTCGATTCCTAGAGGGGTTGGATTAGATCGAAACAATGATGTTTGCGGTCGATCGTTTTATCTCAACAAACTCTAAGTTTGGAGGACTCTACAAGCTCCAAGCTTGGAGTGAGCACGAACCCCTACAGTTAGGCTTAATTTGGTCTCCCCTATGATGAAGAAAAGGGGGTAGAAGAAGGGATGTTGGAAGTCCCCGAGAAAAACAAGAGGAAAGTAATAAAAAACTTCAAAAAACGGGAACTTTTAGAAAAGTTTACCTTGAAAAATTGCCGGAAATCTTGACATGAAAAATGTCGCCAGAAAATGGCTGGAAAAGTAGCCGGAAAAGTGGCCTGAAAAGTTATTGACCGTTGACCGTTGACCGTTGTTGACGTGGCAATATAATGGGTCCCTGTATGCTGATGTGGCAGTGGGTCCCAGATGCTGATGTGGCGGATGATTGTTCCGTTGACGTGGCTGTGGGGTCTGCGTTAGTGGGCTTGGGCTTCTGGCCTTCTGGGCTTCTTTTGCTCTCTTCTTTTTCTTTTCTTTTCTTCTCTTCTTCTTTTCTGCCGGTTCAAGATGCAGCTGCTCAGGTGGCCGGTTCACTCCTTTTTAGGCCGGTTTTTGGACTTTTTCTTCCGGTTCTTGAAACTTCAGATCAATGGGCTTCTGCTACCAAAATGTGATGGAAATTGGAGGTCCGGAAGATGGTGAACCGGTGGAATATTTGCTGCGAGTTGTATGGAGCTTCCGGTAGCTGGTTCGGTAGGTTTCTGGCATGTTCTTGGGGTGGGGCCGCCGGTTCTGGACTCCTAGGATCGAGTTCTTCAATGTGTGAGGTGGAGGCAGCATAGGGTTCAAGGTTTTGTATTCAGATTCAAGGTATTTAGCTTCTTGAATTAGGGTTTGACTATTTGTTTCAGGGTTAGGCTTCGTGCTGATAACGTGTTTTAAGGAAACGAGAATTGAGAGGAATTTGCTGTGTATTCTCATTGATAATAGGGGCCTCTTTATATAAAGGATTACAATGCATAGAATCTCAATCATACAAGGAAAGTGATCGTACATTGAATAGGAATCTAAATCATTCTAATTTAACCCTATTACCACTAGAGCACGTAACCTAGAGTTTGGGCCAAACACAAATTAGGGTTTACTTGAACAGAAGCATAATTTTACTGACTTTTAGTTAATATATTCATTATGCACATTCCCAATGATTTAGTTAATTTTGTCAATCAGATCAACAATGGTGAGAAAAATTTGGGGTTTGGAAAGTAATGTTGGAAAGAAAATTTTTGGAGGCAAGATTAAACATTTATTCTAAATATCTATTTATTTGGAAAGAAAGAATTCAATTGCAAGTTAGAGGCTCAAGAAAAGATCTAAAGCAATTCATAACTTTGTCAGGACTTTGGCAATTCATAACCGTGTTTTAGCTCGACAAGCAGATGGCGGCAGTGTCTCCTTCATCAGAGGAGGCCGTGGTGCGTCTGGTTGGTGGAGAGGATGCTATCCACGATTCGTTTTTCTATCTCAATGGCCGACTTCTGTCCAAGAAGGCGGTGGTGCTTCCGTCGTTCTCGGCGGCGATCTCCAATATTTGGGGAGTGAAGGAGAGAGTTTTGATCTGGCAGGAGGAGGAGGACATCTTTGTCTTCCAATTTAAGGAGATGGAGGTGAAGAATCGAGTACTCTCTGGGGGTCCTTGGTTCTATAACAACTCCATGTTGTTGTTGGCAGACTATGACGGAATCTCTGCCCTCGATACGGCGCCGCTGCATCTCCTTGAGGTGTGGGTGGCTGTGAAAGGGTTACGGATTGCGATGCTAAATGAGAAAGCTCTTACCCTAATCGGCCGGGCTTTGGGGGACTTCGTGCGGGTTGACCAAGGAGCGGTGCTGAGAAAGGATCCTGTCCAGAGGATCCGTGTGATTCGAGATGTCCACCGGAGGATTTGGCCGCGAAGGATGTTTGAGTTTTCACCTGTTGTTTCGGTGACGGTGGAGCTGCAATATGAGAAATGCCATAGGCTGTGTGGGGCTTGCGGTTTCTTCGGCCATGGGGGTGGTTCTTGTGACAGGAGGGAGGCGCCCTTGTTGGCGGTGCCGGGCCGAGGTGACTTGAACCATGGTCTAGACTCTGCACCCGGATCGAAAGCGTCTGTGGGGGCGGTCGTGGAGACGGAGGTGCTCTTTAAGGCACCGACGGAGCTGGGTTTTGTGACGGCGGGGGCTGGAAAGGCTGTGGTGGCTGAGGGTGGACTGGCATCGGGGGCTGCAAGCAATGCAGCTGCAGTTCAAGAAAAACCGGCGGGAAACCCTAATTTTGAATTAGGTTTGACCGCAGGGTTGACTAGGATGCAATCTGGGTTACAGTCTCTTGGGCCAGAGGAGGGGTCTGATGAGCTTTCTGTTGGGCTTGCTGCTGGGAAAAGCCCAGAATTAGGTTTGGGTGTGAGAAAGAAGGTGTTTAAACCTAGTTTGGCATTTATACCTCCGGAATTTCACCTTGGTGAGTTGGTGGAGGTTCCAATTTCGATGGGGATAGCTCAAAAGAAGAAGGGTCGTCCGTATGTACGCCGAGCAAAACGTATATTATCTCCAAAAGCGGAAGGTAATAATGCAGGTGTGGATTTATGCTCCAACTCGAATGAGAAGGAGCTATTTCTTGGTTAATTGTTCTGGCTAGGGATTAGAGCATGTGTGAGGATGTTTAAGTTTCTATGAGTCTTCTATGACGTTTCTAGTTCCTTCCTTGTACCACAGTTGCGTGATTGGCAAGGGAGGGCTAGTTGAATGATTTCTTTCCGTAGGATGCGAAGCTTGGTCATTCTTGGATAGGCTCGCTTAATTGTGAGCTTCCCAATGATGTTAATTAGTTTGCTTTAGCTTGGATTGGTTTTCCCGGATTTTCTTGCTGGAATTCTTATGTAAGTTTGTAAGCTATGGCCTATTGGCTGTTGATTATTGAATAAAAATCAACTTCTATTAAAAAAAAAAAAAACAATGGCTCAGTTTTATTCTTTCCAACCAGGGGAGCTTGATGCGGGAGTATATGGGATAATGTTATCATGTCATTTAATATAGATTCATAATCTTTGATAATTCATTATTTGAGATATTTTAAGGATATATATATTTATATATATTTGCGTTTAATTTGAGATTTACTTTTAATTACCTTTTCATTATAGCTGAAGTCTAGTTATTCTTCAAGTAGTGTAAGAGGATCTTTAGCAATGCTAGCTATTTTTAAATTAAATTTTAGCTAAAGTAGCTAAAAAGTGAACTTGTGAATTCTAAACCTCTTCATGACTTTACTGCTTGAAGTTATAATTTTGAATTAGTGATCGATGAGTTCTAAACTACCGGCAAGTCCATATATTGAACTAGTGAATTGTTTTGAACCTGTGATTCGTGACTCTAAACAACTTGTGTTCTAAAACTGAGCCTAGCTATATAGCGCCTAGACGTCGCGCGGTGATGGTCCGTCGCGATTAACATCAAATCGACCAACAAATCGGAAGAGGTTTTGAGCCGGCGCCTAGGTGGTGTGGGGCCTACGCGCTCTGGTCACGTCCGGCTTATAAGGATTTTTTTTTATATTTTTAATTTATAATTATTATTTTTCAAAAAGGGTTTTGAACTTTTAAGGCTCCTCAAAACTCAAAAGAGGTCCAAAACCCTATTTCAGAAGAAGTTGCCGTTCTGAGAGAATCTCTGACTCTCCTTCCTTGGCGTCGCACTCAACAGTCACCACTGAGCTCAGGCGCCCACTTCTCAGACCGATCTCTCTCTCTCTCTCTCTACACGATCCAGTGACTCCAGCTCTCTCTCTCTCTCCTCGTAAGCTTTTCTTTCTCTCTCTCAAGATTTCTGTATTGATTTGGTTATCACTGTTACAGTAGCTGGTCTTATAAAGTGGAATTTCAGACTTTTAGTTACTGTTAAATTGGAATATCAGACTTTTAGTTACTGTTAAATTGGAATATCAGACAAATATCGCTTGTTTGAATCTAACTTTGCTCAAGCAAACTCCAAAACAGATTCTAGCAATTAGGTTACTTTCATGTTTGTATGCAAGTAGGCTATTCGAGTTTTATGAGTCTTTAGCTTAATATCCCACAAGTTCATTGCTTGCATAGATTTCCTTGAATTCGGACTCTGTTTCCATATCTTTCATTTTGTATTCTGATCACAACTAATTAACTAGCACTTTTGTTGCAAATTCTAAGAATAACAAGATCAACTAATTGCAAAATTGGAATTTTGTTTTTATGGTTGGCAGCCATCTTTGTCATTTAAAAATTGGCTTATGATTCTGTAGCCAATTGTCTTTTATGTGTGTTCTACATTTTTTTTTTTTTTTTTT
>BDJD01006005.1:40732-58145 GCA_002564525.1 Rosa multiflora
TAAATCTCAACTATTGATATTTATAGGCAAATTTTTTTTTTAATAACTAATTAATGTAACCCAACCATCAATTAATATTGGTGCAAATGCACGTCGATACACTGAATACTCTCTTCTATAATTGGACCTGAACCTTGAGAATTTGCAGAGAAACCAAAGCCAGGCTCAGTAAACCATCCAAATGAATGATGAGAACCACTACATTATCAAAACGCCAGGGCCTCCTTCAAAATCTCGTCACAACAGTCTCCGAAGTAAATGAGCAAGAACTCTCTCTAACGCCTCTCGAATTTTGATGCCACCTTTGGAACTCACATCCCACGAATCCAATTAGAGTTCAATGACACAAAATGGCGAGAAAGCAAATGAGAAGATAGATTAGCTTAAATGGCATTTAAAACAAATTGCCAGAAAATCACAAGATCTACTACAATAGAATTAACTAACGCAAAAGCAAGATTTAGGTCAGCTGACCTAACAAACACTATAGAAGTCAAGGATTCAAATGTCACTAACATGAAGAATGGGTAGAGTGGAGTTGCAAAAAAAGATGTAAGCTACGAAAGATCAAAAAATTGTGCTAAAAATCAAATCCCTACTAAAACCCTAGAAAAGATGCAACTCCTACTTTAGCTCTCTAAAATAGCTTCGAGCTAGATACTGTTGGAGATTACTTTTCCCATTGTTCTCTATCCTTCAATTGGATTTTTTTTTAAAAAAAAAATTACATTACGAATACACAAGAACTGGTATGGGTTTGCAGCTTTGGTAGTTCTTAATTCAATTATTGATTTACCCAAAAGATAACAAAAAAAAATTCTCGGATCCAAATAAAGTAGGAAAATTTTCATTCCATTTCTAAACACCTCATATAAAAATGCCCAAACAACACCAATTACTATTTGTATAATAGGTACAACCACTTCATTCAACATACAGCACAGACGCACTTAAAAGTTAGTATAACACAAATACCTATGAGTATAACCACTGGTAGTAAAAAAGCAAACACTGAGGTGAAAACTGTTATTCATCATCACACTATCCGATTCTATGAGGCTGAGGTTCCAAAACTATAACAGACCAACAAGACTACAATCTTAGTACTTCAAAAATATACTCTAGGGCACTTTTAGTGAATACAAAGTACTCCACATTGAAGTATTGCACAATGTTGCTGAAAGGGGATACAAAATTTGGGGGAAAATGAATAACTAAGAAACAAATGAAAAAGAAGAAAATAAATAAATAAATAAACAGTATCTCCAGCCTTGAAAAATGGAGGTGGTACCGGAAGGAGGATTGAGACCTGTAAGAAGAAGCAAGAATATGTAAGTTGGGCTTGTGTGAGATGCATGAAAATAGTACTGATAAACTGGTATATGAATATTTTTAAACTAGGCCTTGGAAAATTCAAAAAAACCATTTTAGATCCAAGTTTCAAGTAAATCATTAGAATCAAAGAATTATCCCAGTCAACATTTTGGTCTGCATTCTTTACCAAAAGTTCAACTGTTCAGTAAAGCCACTGTTATCAGCAGTGCACTGTATGTTACCCATTTGGTACTTTCTTCCAGTAGGTCATATGCATACCTTACAAGATGATGTCCTCCTTCCACGATTAATCCATCCCAGCTATAAAATATGGGAAGCACATACAACGGTCTTTGGAAAAGAATCTCAGCAACAAAAAAACACGTCAAAATATTGGGGAAGAACCACAATTTGCGGCCTCACTCAAACAGCTTCTTAGATAAATGCAAATAAAAAGCAAGTAACTGACTCTCAGCTTTTGGGGGCAAATGCAGCAAGGGCATTGGCATGTTGAGGGGAGAGATTGTTCAGAAGGGGCTGCATTTGATGACCATAAATTGAAATCAGGTGAGAAAAAGCTCTGCCTGCATGTGCTTTGACCTCGATAGTTTCAAGTGGTGATGCCACAACTTGAGCAAATACATTGACCAACTCAGGGACCAGAGAAAGAATCTGCTTTAAACAGAAAAGAAGTTGGTAAGAAAACTAAGGACCAACCCAGTCCAACAATTCAGACCATCCATTTTGGGACCCACAATCAAGAATCATCTTTAGTTCTTTACAGAAACTCCGCCAAATCAACAACCATTTGGTCATCTAACTGTAATCGAAAATTACATTTAGCTATCTAATTGTGACCGAAATAAGGACTCGAACAATTTCTTATCTGGCTTTTGTAAGGGGGTTTGAATCATGAACACACACACACACACGAGAGATTTCATCATCTTGATCTAAATCAAGTTTCGGGTTGAAGAGGGGGAACAACACACTGACCTCAGCATTAGATGATAAAACAAGAGTAGAGATGCAAGTGTACACTGCCATGGACTCCTCATGATCTTCTTTTAATGGAAGAACTTTCAAAAAAACAGGAAGTACCTGAACAATTAACCAGGACAAATTACTTAAGCTCATCAATAATCACCCAAAGGGAAAAAACATAGTAAGTCAGAAAATGCTATCGACAAGATTACCTCATTCAATGGGATAAGTTCGGGGTGCACCATTATCATTCTTGCAACTGCACCAGCTGCATTATCCCTGACAGCATTATCTGGCTCAGATTCCCCAAATAGTGGGGAAAGCCGACGTAATATATCTCCATAGTATCTAGAATCTAATTAAGGAATTCTACTGGAAGGTAAATTCAAGTTTTAATAGTTTAGGCTTCAGTGCCAAATTTGTTGCTAAAAACCAGATAATTTAAAAATGATTCAACAAATGCAACAGCCACAGCACAAATGAGATAACAACAAGAAAATACAAAAACAAGAGCGAGGGAATGAAAAAAATAAAACCATAAGCAAGGATACTTGAATGTCCCCTCACCCCCATTTCTGCACAACTCTCCAACACAAAATGCAGCATTCCTCCTATTGGTTGAGTCTGAGGATGATAGTTCCTTGAGTACCAAGGGCATCACATTCTGAAACCAGACAGACTTTCAGAAACTAAATTATTGTATTCCAGAATTCATTTGACATGTACTTAATTTTCATCTAAAACAATAATATATGATGAAACTACATCGACATATGCTGCAATTGGAGCACCCATGTTCTGAGCAACTTCAGCAAGGCAGGCAACAACCATGGTCCGATCTTGCAATGGGCGTGAAGCTCTCTGCATATGCCAATAGTCAAATTAGTAGCATGCTACCATAAGGAAATGTTAGCAAGACATTGGAACTAAATATGCTATGAATCTTATCGCAACCCACCGCAAATTCCATTAAAGGGCCGAAAAGTTTTGCAAAATTAGATGCAAAATGAGGACCCATTGACTTGGCGAAGGCAGGGAGCAGGTCAGAGACTGCATCCATGAGCTCTTCATCATGTTCAACATCACCATCATCAATTTCATCATCAGATGCTATCTGCTGACAAGCTGATTTCTCCTGAAGCAGTACCAAAGTAGCATCGACCAGCCGAGCCATATCTGTTTAGATGACCGCACTTCATCAGCATCAACCAATAAATAATGCCTTGCATCTTATAAAAATAGAATAAAATGATCCCAACTATAAATCATACTTACAGGGTTCAATCGCCATATATCCAAAATCTTTGATGATGTCAGCAAGGCTCATACAAGCTTGAGCAACCACTTCCTTGTCATCATCTTCAGTCATAGTCTTGATATAAATATTCATGACAGTATCTGCGGATTATGAAGAGTATTATTGTATTGAAACAGGGCAAAACATCCAAAGGCACAAATATTACCAAATAACGGTTTTACCTAGTACTTCTTTAGCCTTTGCTTCTCCTTCCTGCAAAACAGGCAGTATAATATTAGTAGCATGACACCAATAAACTTCAGAGAAACTATCATGAACTCGAAAAGAAACCAAAGTTGCTTAACCAAATAGCAGGCTAGAAAACATGCTTAACAGATCAATAGTACTAGAATATTTAAAATGCAAACATGTTTTAAATAAGTCCTTTTTCAATAAATGAAACTGAAGATCACCAGTTGAAGGCATAGTTATTAATTACAAGTTACAGGATGAATGCAATAATTTTTATAAGGTGAGAGTGAGAGAGACTAACATTATGATTCTGGTATATCGCATGTGCTGCTGTTAAAATATCTGCATTTGAAATCAAACGAAAAACACGGGAAGTTACTGGAATGGTGATATCCAACTTATTATCCACATAAAAGCAAGAACACTACAGAATGCAAACATTAATCCCTAGTCCTAATATCATCAAAATGTCCCAAGTGTTAGCCGCAAAAGAACTAAAATATAGTAGTGTGTTGTCAAATAATAGAGATGTTCCAAATAATTCTTCCTTTTTCTGTTATTGAGAAAAGAGCTAGTCATGCCACCATTAAGGTTGGAACAGAAAAAAAGGACTCGGAAAGCATTTCATTTTTCATTAGCATGACTTAGACTGACCTTTCCAGTACTTCAAATGAAAACACTTATGTTGTTAATATTATAAATATAATACACACACACATGTACTTATTTGTAAATCTTCTGGTTAAGATGACATCCTTGGTATTATGCACACATGCCAACACTCAAGCTTCTGTCCCTTAATGATAGAATAATATTATTCTCTGAAGATGTAGAACACTCTAAACTATATTTCTTGACATACTGCACCTTGCACGAACCAACTAGAAGAATATTAGATATTCATTGCTTGACTTTACCATGCATGAAATCCATGACCTCAACAGAGTTGAAAAAGCTAATCGACATGCAGTAGAAACAAAGGGTTGTGCAATAAATAGGTAATTGCTACTTTCCTAGCATGTGCAGGCACAGAGAGAGAATGTTGCTACTCACGTTTCAAGGCAATGATTGCCTGAAGCCGAACATCTTCATGAAAATAGCCTGAGTGTCTAATTAGAATCTTCAATGACTCCTCCAAATAGCTTAAAAGAAGTCAAAGAACCCGATATAGTATTTGATGTATAATTAAATTTTTAATAATAATATACAATAAAAAATAATAAAATAAATTGGATGTTTACAGGATACGGTCCATATGAAGTCTTTGTATGCTGCGCAAATAAGCCAAGGGCTTGAGTTGCAGCAGCCTTTTCATCCAAAACTCCTGTTCTTACACTGATATTTCGTACTCTTGGTTCATCATGAGCTTCGTCATCGGATGAAACTCCACCAAATCCATTAATATTTTCGTCATCAGACTCATCGATGTCCACTGCAGAGCCATCATCAAGATTGCAGGAGGAAAATGCCAGGGGGACAACATGAGGAAGATACTGTGTGCAAAAAATGGAATAACATGAATATGGATAGTAACTGAATAACTGCACTAAGCTTAAGCCAACCAAACCATTCCAGACCTGTATAAAACCTTCATCCAAAATTTCTGCAATGTTACTGAAGAATCCATGAGTATATTCTCGAAGCTCACTAAATTCCAATCCAAAACCCTGTAAAATACTAGACATTAGGGGTAATTACATAAAAGACGCAGAAATCATAGTCAAAGGGAGAGAATGTTATTACAGAAATTGCAGCTTCTATATAAGGGGGCAAAATTGGTTCCATCCCAGTTCTCCCCACAGACATCGCAACTATTCCAACTAATTCAGTAGCTCTTGCTCGTGAACAGAGATCCTCATCATTAGTAAGCACCAAGAAACTCTTCATCAACTCCAAAACCCTTTCGGCATATGGAACAAAGGCTTGTTCTGCAGCAGAAGCAACTGAACCAATCGCAGACTGCAAATGTGGTACCCAAAAGAAAATTAAAAGAACTAAATTATCTATCCAGAATAGGGAAGGTTTACAGAAATCATTTGAAATATTAGGGACAAGAACCCATACCATGCATGTCTCCTGCAAATTACGAGGGCTACTATGGAGAGCCCCTAGTAGTTTCCCCATCAAGGGATCAAGGAATGGAAGTATTTCCTCACCCATGTTCTCACAAAATGCAGCCAAAGCATAATATGACTTTTCCTGCACATATGGATTATGTTTTTAATCATTCAGCACATCAATAAGAATCTTGTATTTTATTCCTTTTAATAGGAAGACAAAGATTATAATGAAAAATATATAAAAGAAAAAATAGGACAGCAGCCCAGAAGAAAGAGAAACTACAGAGCCTACACCCAACAAAATACCAGAAACGAGAAAAGGCAAAAGCCACCAAACAAAGAAAATAAAATCCCCACACTCAAAACCAAACTCTAACCCAGAACTAATAGATACCTGAGAACCTTCCAGTTAGTCAAATCAACCTAAGACAATCTTTTAATTCCTTCATCCCACCAAACATACCTTCACTTCGTCAGATGCATCCTCAAGGGCATTCAAAATGCAGGGTAGTACACTTTCATAGTGAGATACAATTTCAGGCTGTAAATGCTCAGCAAACTGACCCAAGGCAAAGGAAGCAGCTCCCCTGACCATTTCCTCAGGATCTCTCAAAGCACCTAAAACAAGATGAAGAACTGGTTCCATCTTATCTTTCATCGAATCCAAACAACCCTCTGAAATGACACCTAAAGCAGTAACAGAAGCTTCCCTATACTTGGGATTTGCATTCTGACTGCTTAAAGAAGCAAATTCGAGAACAGGACTGAAGACTTGCTTCGGTATATTCAAAGCCATAGTGTCAATAACTTCTGCAGCAGCTCGATCCGGAGCAAGATCATCATCTTCATCTCCATTAGTTGATTCGGCAAGCAATGGGCACATAATTTGCAGAATAGGAATGATGAGCTTATACTTTTTAAGGGATTTGGATTTATACTTTGCTAGCCATGAGATTATTTGGATTGCCTACAAGATAACAAAGAAAACCAGACAAACAAATATAAGAAGAGAGGAAGAGAGAGAGAGAGAGATTGATAAATTTAGTTCTAAGAAGACGAGCTACGTTAAACAGCTGTTCGACTACTCAGAATCATAATCTAGGATTAAGAGCATTTTAAAAATTTCAAGAAAACATTTACCCTTCAAACTAACCTGATGACGAGTGTTAGACTCCAACGTTTGACTTGAGCAAACTTCAAGAGAGAACTGCACAATGGATTTAATAGACTCCCCAAGAAGAGGTGCAGGAGATTCAATCAACTCATCAAAAATCTCAAAAGCAATTACAGCAACATCCTCTTCGCCAGCAGCAAGGCATTGTCTTGATACATTTAAAATGCTGGGAATGAATTCTCGAAACTTGACCTGCATTATTATGAAAAAGATTTATGCCAGCAAAGAAAAAGAAAAAATCATGCTGATAAGACATGCAATGAAAGCAATCCAAACAACAGCAGAAGAGATTGAAAAAGATAAAACCTATAATGCGTGTTTGGTAAACTTGACATGACATGTAGAAATAAGAAGATTCTTGAAATCAAATGCCAAAGGAATGAGATTACTATACTTGGTCAAACCCGATCTTGGGTATAAATTTGCAAGGCATTTGATTATATTGTGGTTATTAGTTGGTTCAAACTTCAAATAGAAGATGGAAAATATAATTTAACTTCAATCTTACAATTACCATTGAATACCACACACCTATTGGAGAGGGTAATTTTCAAGGGATTCTTAATCATCATCTCAAGAGGAATCTTGATCTCTTTTCAATTTGGCATATTACATCATTGCTGTCCTAAGAATCTCAATTTGATATACTATACATTTATTTGCTATATATGGCATAACAAATGGGCAGTTAGAGCAGATGGGCATTGTGACTTTCCCTGGATACCAATTTATGCACTAAAAGAGCATTGAGTTTACAAAAGAGGAGAAGCATTATTGTATATGCACAATACAAGCATTTATATATGATGCTTGCTTTTTAATATGAAGTGACAACATGAATACAGGCTTACCACTTCAGTCCCATCATGAGTGAATTCTAGAAAAGACCCCACTGCCCTGGAATTATATGTAAAAGCCTCTAATAAGTAATACAAATTAATCACTTCTGAGCAGAAGTAGCAGCAACACATCAAAACTATAAATAAATGGGATACGAGGATTAACATTACTTGAGTGCAGCAACTCTGACACGGTTGCTTGTCTCATCCTGCAAGCATTTCAGAAGAAGAGCTTGCAAATCTGCGAAATGTGGTCGAAACGTATTCCCAATTGTTTCAGTCAAAGAGCTGAAAAGGATCAATGCCACCTTGATAAAGAAAAAAACCATAAAAATCAGTGTATTCAACCTAGTAACTGGGAGCAGAGTAATAACAGTTTATATGAACTAATGCATGATGTGGAGAAATCAGATTTTGAAATCTTCTGTCCATGAAATTTTATTCGATCAACTTCAACTACAACAGAGTTTGGTCACTTTATATCACAATAATTTTTCCTCAGAAATACTTTCCTTACTCTAATAGAAAATCCAGTTGACCTTGTTAATTCTATCGAATGTTAGTAGACCTACAGAAGTGCAGGATTTTGTTCGGTTGTTGGCTGGCCCATGGGAAGATTTATACATGTTTTGGATAGTCAAGTCCAATAACAGAAAGACCTGATTCTTTGAAGGAAGGTATAATCCTCGGAAAGCATCTTTGTTAACAGGGACAGAGCCAGAGCCCAACCACTATAAAATCTACACGTAATGGACACATCCCCCCCCACCCACCCGGTTTGAATTGGATTGCATTAATAATTGATATCACATTCATGCATAATATGTATACAGCAATGGTACATTGGTCACCATTTCATTTGTTGTATCAGCATCTTTGTTAACAGGGACAGAGCCAGAGCCCAACCACTATAAAATCTACACGTAATGGACACATCCTCCCCGTTTGAATTGGATTGCATTAATAATTGATATCACATTCATGCATAATATGTATACAGCAATGGTACATTGGTCACCATTTCATTTGTTGTATGGGGTGGCAGGGCATAGTGCAGTTAACGGCAAAGCTCATGTCTTATCTAATGAAAAAGAAATGACACATATGAATCAAATGCAAGTTACCTCTCTATGCTCCTCCTGCGCACTCTGACTACATTGAAACAGAAAGGGCAACAAGTCCGGCCATTCTCCAGCCGGGACAGCATATTTTGCGACGACACTAACTACATTGGCACTGGCTCGCCTCACCGGCGGACTACATTAACACCATGCAAAACAAAACAAGCTCTTATTTCATGGAAGAAAGCAATTCGATTCGAATGCCTAGCAAACTTCAGCACAACTTAGCAGTAGATTAAGTAGGATCACCACAACTTAACGTAAAGAGAAGCGATTGATCGGAAAAGGAAAAGTAAAAGAGACCTGTGCTCCATGGTGATGCTCTCAATGAGGGACTGCTTGACGAGGTTCTTGAGCTGAGGAGAGAGCTTGGCCCAGTGGCCGGTGATCTTCTTGCGGAGAAGAACGGCGGCGAGCTGGCGAACGTTGGGAGTCTTGGCGGTGCGGAGGTGTTGAACGAGAGCGGGGACCACCTGAGGGTCTTTGGCCAGCCGCTTAATCTGGTCCTCGGCTTGCCGCCGGGCGTCGTTGTCCGGCATCAGGAATTGTATCAGCAATAGCTCCAGCGACTGCGACATGTCGTCTCGTCTCTCTAGGGTTCCACTTCCTCCCTTGCTTTTCAGCTTTCCTACCTCAGCCTCTCTAGACTGCTAGTGTGTTTTGTGTCGAGGGTTTTGGGGGTGGTGGCAGACTGTGGCAGGGCTTTGCTTCGGACTTAAGGGTTTTTATACGCTGTGGGGACACCCGACAGACAGACATGGACCCACGCTTGGAAATTTTCTCCGCTGTAAAACCTCCCATTGCGTAGAAAATCCGATGGCTCAGAATTTCACCCCAAAACGAAAAATAACGACTCCTCGTAAAAATAACGCCAGTAAAAGTCTTGAGTTTTTTTTTTTTTTTTTTATAAAACACTTCCTCAGCCTCTCTAGACTGCTGGTGTGTTTTGTGTCGAGGGTTTTGGGGGTGGTGGCAGACTGTGGCAGGGCTTTGCTTCGGACTTAAGGGTTTTTATACGCTGTGGGGACACCCGACAGACAGACATGGACCCACGCTTGGAAATTTTCTCCGCTGTAAAACCTCCCATTGCGTAGAAAATCCGATGGCTCAGAATTTCACCCCAAAACGAAAAATAACGACTCCTCGTAAAAATAACGCCAGTAAAAGTCTTGAGTTTTTTTTTTTTTTTTTTTTTATAAAACACGATTATATTTTATTTGTGAGTTCAATTACCGTCAACTAAAGTGCGTTAACGTTACCTTTAGATGTCGTTTTGGTTCCATTCACGTGATGATCACATGCGGTTATCACTAACGGTAAGCAATCACATCGGTCATTTGGTTTGAAATTTGAATTTTACATAGATATGATTTCTTTGATTGTTGTGCTTACTTCATTTTATTCTTAGTCTTCTTTCTACTATTTTCTTCTCCACTACCTTTGTCTCTCTCTTCTTTCCTCTCTCTCTTTCTTCATCTATTAAACCGCAACACTCCTCCAAATCAAGCATTGCGCCGAAGAAGCTGCCATCCAAAAGGGCGAAACCAAGCTCCAGCATCTTTAACGGAGGTACCCTACAATGTACCAAAATTGCGAACTCTAAAGCGTAGGAAACCACGATGGACTTTGAGGTTTCCAACAAGAATTCTCCAATTTCTAAGACCATCGCGGTGTTGTTGAAGAGAAAAGGGAGGAAGTACAAAATATCGTGTCTGAACCGGTGGATCTGACATCGAAACCTTCTTTGAACTCGTCGTTTGCTTCAAAAGAGTAGACACCATTAAAGGTCTAGTCATCTACATCATCCAACGAAGTCAAAAAAGTGGAGAATCTAAACAAGTCCATAGAGGTTGAGAATCCAAAGAAGCCCATCATGCTCAAGAAAAAAGGCTCACGAATATTCCATGGACTTTTTAAATTACTTGTAAGTAGTGAAATTGAAGAGAAGCAGCAGTACATAGGGACTTATCGGTATACTAAGAGCAAGTTCATCGGGCATTCTTATGCTCGGGCACCACGTCAAAAGCAGCAGTTGGGTCACCATTTTTCAACTGTTCATGTTTCCATCGGTGTTGGGGCAAGACCACAGTGGGAGGCCCAGGTCACGATCTCGGGTAGGAGGGTGACTGAGCCCATGACCCATGATGCCAGCTGGCTGGCCCAAAAAGAAGAAGCTCGGGGAGACGCGCCTGATGCAATACGTGAAGGCCACTCTCTTGTCTTCTAGCGACGACAAAGGCAGCAGGCGCGTTGCAGCCGTTATTTTGTCATTTAGTGGCGTGTAGCCGTTGGGCTACTTTGCAGATTTGAATGCAACGGTCCACAGATCTGGACCGTTGCTTATGATAATGAAATAGATTTGATGGCTATAAATCAACATTTGCAGAGGTTAAAAAAAAATACCGTTAGATTACAACGGTAACAAAAAAAAATATAACCAAAATTTTCTATAAATATCTTACCTCCTATTTTACTTCTCACACAAAAAAAATCATCTTTCTTCCTCAAAATTTTTTGTTCCTTCTCCTTATAGCTTTTATACTCTACAATTTTTTGATTCCAATATGAGCGTACGAGGCAATACGATTGTTCAACCAGTATCAAATCCAAGTACTGACCGGACACGTTGGCAGACTAATGAAGACATTCAATTGTGCAAGTCTTGGAGGGCTGTTAGCCAAGATCCGTCAAAGGGTACGGAACGAAGAAAAGATGATCTATGGATAGATGTACGCCAACACTATGCCGAACATTGGGATGGATATGTCCGATCATTGCAAGCTTTTCAAGGGAGGTGGAAAACCTTGAAAGTCGAACTTTATGTTTGGCATTATGCGTTAAGGCAAGCAAAAAGTTGGTACAAGAGTGGTGCGAATATGATTGATGAGGTATGAATTTGTAGTGTAACATGAATATTAATTTTTATGATTCTTTTAGTGTATATTAAAATTTAATTAGTTGATACATCTTACTTTAAATTATTTGTTGAAATATTTTGTTGATTATTATACTTTAAATTATTAGTTGATATATTAAAATTTAGTTGATAATTATACTTCAAATTAGTACTTCATAATCATACTTTAGACTGCATTTTATTTAAATTATACATTATACTCACCTTCTACTTAAATAGTTGATACATTGTACCTCGTTTATATTTGTACTAACAGATTTATACTTTTTTGTTTAAATTAAATAGCTACGTCAAGCACAAGATTTGTGGAGAACTGCGATGACCAAATCGAAAGGAAAACAAAAAAAAGGTGATTTCATTAATTTAGAATGTTACGAGATTGTTAAGGGGTTTCAACAATTTGAAGACATTCCAAACCATTCCTCTTCGGCTGGAGGAACCTCCAGGGGAGGAACTGAATGGATGCACACACAACAATCTGTTCCTGATTCTCATGTCCAGTTGGACATAGATGCAAATACGGTAAACGCCGATGCAACTCACAATCCTTCGGTGAGGCCTCAAGGAAAGAAGGCTGCCAAAGAAGCTATTCGGAAAGGAAAGAAAGCATCTAATGATTTCAGTCCTCTGACAGCTGCTGTGGAGACTATAGCAACCAACCAAACATCAATGCTATATGCCATGGAGAAACATGATGAGGAATATGCTCGACATCTCCGCGACCAACAACAACGAGATTATATACGCTTGCAATTGGATATTCAAGATAGGGAATTCAAAATTCAAGAAAGGGAAGAGCGTATTATGGAGATGGACACAAGTAAGATGACGCCAACCAAAAATAATTACTGGCAAAGAAAACAAAAAAAAAATTATGAAGAAGCTGAAGATGCAACCCGTGGATCTAACATCCCACAACCACCATTCACTAGTGGATATTATCCACAACCTCCTTTCCCCTGTGGCTATCCACAACTACCATTTCCCGATGGGTATTATCCACAATCTTATTTCCCCGGTGGTTTTCCACAACTAACATTCACATGTGGCTTCCCACAAACACCATTCACCGGTGGCTATCCACAACCACCATTCACCGGTGGAGTCCCTTCTCCACATTTCTCTTCGGGTGAATCCACCAACCCCAACCATATGGATGACCCCACAAACACAAATTGGATTCCTAATGAAGATGAGGATTAGGAAAATTAGGGAGTTATATATTTTAAATAATTGTATTGTTATGATTCTAATGCTTGGTTTTTCACTTATGTAATTTTAGATTGATGAAATGAAAATTTATTTGAATAATACCCTTACAAATGAAAAGCTAAATGAAACCACACAAACATAATTAAAAACATAAAAACTAAATGAAAACACACACAAATAGCATATCTAGATACTCCTATTGCCTTGAAATGCCTAAAAGTGTAAAAGTGTTGAATGAGATCTTCCTAAAGGTTAGAGTGACTGTGCTCAGATCTAATTTGTTGGTAGCGGTCCATGAATCCGTTCATATGATGAGCATCTCTACCAACATGATCAAAGTCTCTACCGGTTGGTCTCTCCCATACCTCAGCAATTCTGGGCCTCATATTGTTATCCTCCTCATCATCGGACTCCAACTCATCATCGCTGTCTTCAGGTCGTTCATTTTCGACAATCATGTTGTGTAATATAATACACGTCAACATGATGTATCGAAGGTCATCTTTATGCCACCCAAGAGCAGCTCCTCTAACAATACCAAACCGTGACTGTAATATACCAAAACATCTTTCTACATCCTTCCTATACCCCTCTTGAGCCTTTGCAAACTCGATTTCCTTGGGGCGTGTAGGATTTCGAACAATTTTCAAGAAAGTCGCCCATCGAGGATAAATACCGTCGACGAGATAGTACCATAAACTGTGAGCTCTGTTGTTAACTTGGAATTGGATCAGAGGTGCTCTACCGGCGGTAAGCTTATCAAACAATGGAGACTTTGCCAAGAGGTTCAGGTCGTTGCATGCCCCGGGCATTCCAAAGAATGCGTGCCAACCTGTCGGACAATTCTTCCATTGCGAGTTTCCAAGATGATAGTGGGGATCTGTTTCCTACTACTATACTCTCCAGCCCAACCTGTCGGACAATTCGTCCATTGCCAATGCATACAGTCGATGCTCCCAATCATTCTTGGAAAACCTCTCCTCTCAGTTTTGGCAAGAAGTCGTCTGAGGTCGGCAGCACTAGGAGCGCGGAGGTATTCTGCTGAGTAAAGATCAACAATTTCTCGTGTAAAGTGCTGAAGGGCTGCGACGGAGGTGGATTTCATCATCTGACAATACTCAGTACATTGATCTACCCCTGCACCGTAAGCAAGCATTCGCAAGGCAGCTGTCATCTTCTGCTCCGCAAGCAGTCCGACTTTGTCGGTAGCATCTAACCTTTGAACAAAGTAACGATCATACTAGCAAAGGTCAGTAGATATACTTTTGAAGAGATTGAGACTTATCCTGTAACGTGTTCGGAACACCAGATCTTTGAACACTAGCCGATCGACAAAGTAGTCGGCCAACATACCTTTGCCCCTTTCTTCTCTAAGTCGTTCCTCATTTGGTGCACGACCTGGATGAGAACCGAGCCCTCGGTGTTGGTTTCCAGATTCTTCTGCGATGACAATGGTGTTGGTGGCCATCATCTCTTCATCATCTTCATCTTGAGACCGTCGAATTTGATCCCACAAATTGTTCATTAAAACGAGGAAAATTTAGGAAATATGTAATGCTAGAGATATGAAAAGGGTGAAGGTTTGTTAAGCTCGGATGGTGTATGTATGTAGTGAAAACATCATGTCTATTTATTGAAAATTTTCACACATAAAAGTGTCTGTGGGTTATCAATCACTCATTTCAAAAAAATTGTCGGTGGTGTGCATGTGATAAAAGTGTCGGTGGAGTTTTAAATTTTTTCGCACTTTTCAAAAATTTTGTCGGTGGTGTACATGTGATAAAAGTGTCGGTGGAGTAAAAAAAAAAGTGTCGGTGGACATATAATTTGTCTACCAATAAAATTTTCTTTGGGTGCATTTTCAAATTGTTTATCAATACTATTTATTTACATCATACATTTCTCATTTTCCAAAAGAATAATAATAAAATATTCGATGAACAATAACTGACTGGTGACCCTGACCTAATGGGTGGAAGCAAAGATCCAGTGGCAATGAATAGTTTCCTGCCTGGTGCCCTGGTGACCCAATGGGTGAACTTGCTCTAAGGAAGAAGGTTCTGATGAAGATTTGTTGGAGTAAGTTTGCATTGATACCTCATGCTTTCCATACACTTCAAAGCTTTGGTTTCATAATAAACTGATCTGACAAAGGCAACCTATTCAAAAATGAGATTTGATGTTTTGTTGAAATTGATAAAAAGAAGATGCGCCACTCTATGTTATGGTTTCTTGTGGACTTTGTACACTCCAACAATAGAGACTACTTCACTTGCGACGTCACTTCATCAACTACACTACACATAGCTTCATCTTCGTCCATTAGTAATGCTTTTGGCATCTTTCCATTTATTGAATGCAAAAATGCCCGCAATACCCAAGTGTGTGTCTCCACAGTTTGGTCGATAATAAGAGTAGCGCCAAATATAATACTTTTCCAATGATTGTTTGATCTAACAAACAAAATCAGTAGCTTTTTGATAAGTTATCAAATATCAACACATTTCCAAAACACATATAATCAATTAATGAATGCCCATTTCACCAAAATATATTTGCTAACTAACATGTCTTCTTTGTCTACGTTGAACCTACAATAGAAATATGGGTCTTGTTTGCCGACAATTAGATGTGAGCACAGGAATGCAATATGGTTTTCAGTTTCTAACTAGTGACAATGTTCGCAACGAATGCCTTTACAATGTGAGATCCTACATGCTCATTGTAAATGATAGCCTTACAATCTATCCTTGTCATTTTCTGAGGAGTAAGAACTATTCCCTCTATTATGAACCATTTTTTAGCTAGACTCGCTTACTTGTTACAAAACCATTCTCTCCTCTTGGTCACACCTTAAACATCTCCCTCAGTATCTCTCCTATATCAAAAGTTTAGTGCCAAGAAATAGGTAACATAAAATCTCTCTGCATGTGCTATCATTTTAAAGGTCATGGCGTTCACATCTTCAATCTTTAACTTGTTGTAGTTTAAGACATCGTCTATCATTTCATCAGCTCTTGTAGCATATATGTCCTCTGATTGGTGATTCTCCATCAATCCAGTTGCATCTATTGGATCTCTATTTGTTGCGTTGTCCATCGATTCGTGATTCTCAAAAAGGATCCATGGTTGCTTTGAATGCTCTTTGAGAATGAATAGGGGAAGAGAAAGTTGTTAGAGACGAGAGAGAATGAACTAGGGGTGTGAGAGAGATTGGATGATGGTTAGAAATTTGGATGCATAAGGTATTCCAGTGATCATTTTCTCCAAACTAGTTCTTCAGGTAGTTGTATACAATTTCTTTGTGAGTTCACATTACCATCCATGCATACAAAATTTAGTGTTTTTTCTTTCATTACTCAATGTTCATAGCTTATATTTATATGGATGGAGGTTACCAGCTTTGACAAGACCAACCTCGGACCCTGCAGGGCCCACCTTAGGAGAATTCTACCAAAAATTTAGCAGAATTGCTCCTAAAATGGACTACCCAAACCTGTAGAAATAAAAGAAGCACTCCTAATAACCACAATGATAAATCAAATTTCCAGTCTCAAATTATTATTAATAACACTGAAAGTTGGTTATCAAAGCAAACTAAACAATGAACTGAAATTAGAAACAAGTAAGTTAAACATATAACCTACAGCAATAATGGAAGTGGTGAACACTATGCTTCAACTCTTATGCAGACCTAGCCTCTGAAGGAATTGTGTCCTAAAACAATCATTTTGATGTAATTATTATTGTAATTATTATTAATCAAAATGGCAAGTTTATTGTTCATTGCTTATATTTAATAGGGAAAGCATCACCAATGGTCACTGAGTTATGACTTATTCGACACTTAACTCACTGTATTTTCAACAATATCACTTAACTCACTCAGTTTTACATCCGTCTTTCACTTAACTCACTATCGTTAATTTGGCCGTTAAAAGCTATTAAATTTGAGGGTATATTTGTCTAAACACTAAAAAAAATGCATTTCTAACTTCTTTTTTTTTTTTTTCAAAAGCAATTTTTTTTTCAAAATATATTTAAGTTGAAAAAAATCATTTTTTTTTAATTAGAAATCACAGAAATTTAAAAAATTGAAAAAAGTCTAATAAATGTAAATTGAGGGTATATTTGTCTAAACACTAAAAAAATGCATTTCTAACTTTTTTTTAAAAAAAAAAGACAATTTTTTTTCAAATTATATTTAAGTTAATTTTTTTTGTTTTTATTAGAAATTTCGGAAATTTAAAAAAATTGAAAAAAAGTCTAATAAATGTAGTTTTTTAAAGTTAAAAATGATTTT
>BDJD01006006.1:0-19391 GCA_002564525.1 Rosa multiflora
CCTATCTCATGCCGGCGAGGCATGGCGCCGTCGCTGGCACAGAAGGGCCGCCGGACAAGCAATAGAAAACGTTTTGAAAAACCCCAACCCTAAAACGCTCCGTTTTTCTCTCCACCAAGTATGGTGCCTATTATATAGTCTTTCACGTTAATTGAATACATGAAAAAATTTCCAAGTCATTCACAATGTTACAATAGAAAAGTAACTAACCATGAAACATAAAGCATTTACAAAGTACAAACACGAGAACAAAACTTGCAAAATTGACATTTATTGATCTTGATAAAACAAGTCAAATACATAATAATTATATATCTGGTAACACAAATGGATTAAATGGGCAATTTAAACAAAATGTGAAATTAAACCAACAGTCCAACAATACCAAACGTAAAAATCAGAAAAATGTAGGAAGAGATGCTATAGCTAAGCCAATAAAGAGTGCCATAAGGGATTTAGCAGTAGTTGAAGCTCCATGGTCTGTTTGGTTTCCCGGGGAAGCAGAAGGTCCTTGAGGTGCTAGCTCCGAACCAGCTGTAATTATTAAGGTCAGATTCTTATTAGATTACTGCATATATGTTCTTATAAATATATATATATATATATATATATATATATGTATGCTTGTTTTAAGAAAAAGATATACATATGGGTATGATTAAAAGCAATACCAGGTGAGTTAGCAGTAGGCCCTTCAGAAGGCACTGGTATTCCAAGAACTGTCAAAATCAGAAAACAAAGTTAGCATACACTAGTTGAAATTCAAGTGGTTCTACGGTAAATCTAACATTTACGTTTTCAAATTACTTGGTATTTACTTCTCCAACTGTAAATAGATATGAAATTGTGAAATACCAAAGAAACTATATGACAACATATTGTTTTGGTTGGTATAGATTGCCAAAATGTAACATGTGTTTGAATTTGTGAGCCAAATGAAATGTTTGGGGTCAAATTTGTGTAGAAAAATTCTAACATGTTCTTTTCTAGTATTTGATTTATCAAAGATATATATTTTAACTATAAAAAAAATTCATGGTATTATATTCTGATGTTTAACTTGTTTGTATATTATGATACTAGACTCCAAACACACCCTAAGATAATTTAGTGGGAAGTTACTCCAAGAATGTGGAGAAAATTGTGCATATTTTGTTTTGATTTTTGATTTTTTTTGTTAAATTTCTTTTGTTTTTCTTTTATTTGTGAATTGATTATTTTGTGTTTCTCAAATATTTCAGTTCAAATGTTTTTTAATATTTTAGGGATATTTTGGTTAAGTTTTTCTGTTTTGGCTGACAAATTCTCTTCTCTTAATAATAGTATAGATATAGATATATATGCTGGACAGGAAAACCGGAAGCATGTGAGTGGTTTTGTTTTATTGCTCATTTAATTAGTATTGGTAGACAGGTGATAAGATAAAAATTGGTGGTAGCTAGAAACCTTTAATGAGAGTAATGGGAGAGCATTCAAACCTCTAACCGCCTACTGAGTAGTGGGAGTAATGGTAGAGCATTCAAGATGCGGGGATCATGAGTAGTGGCAAGCATTGCAAAAAGATAGACCTACTTACTTCTTTATACAGTTATAACCTCTAACTCCCTAGCTAGCTCCATACGCCATCATCAATAGGATTCTATATAGTAATTTGCCAAAAATGCATGATATCAATCCTAGCTATATATATCTCATATATGTCTTATTGCTAGCCTTAATCACTAACATGGCTTTGTTTTTTGTTTGATCTGAAACGGAGTAATCCAAAAATGGTTTTACACAAACGTATAGGAGTGTAATAGAATAGTAGTGCAATAAGGAATAAACAAACAACAATGTCATATGGATTTGATGAAGAATGCATACATAGTAAATTAATTACTAATATTACCCTAACAATGTTCCTAAATTAATTTACATTCTACGGAAAAATCTATAGTAATCTACAACTAGGGATCTTAAGGGATGTAAAACTAGATACATAAAAAACAGAGAAATATATGCCAAAAGAATTGCTTGAAATAAAAAAAAAAAAAAAACTAAAACTAAAACTAAAACTAGAAAAAAAAAATTTTAATATGATAATTGAAGAATCTATTGAGGTCAGCAACTAGCTGCTAAAATATAAAAAACAAAAACAAACAGAGATCGATATACGAAACAAATCAATGCTAATGTGAAGTAAGTGACTAAATTAGTAATCCTAATATCTTACAAACGAATAATTATTTTAGGAATGAAATAAAAAAAATTAAAAGAAAAAACAACAACAAGGGAGATCGAGAGCCCTGTTGGGACTTACGTGCACAGGCGCTGGTAGGAGGGGTCTCAACTTTGCAAACAGAAGGGAGATCAAGAGCTTTGTTCATGTCGATTTCAATGCCATAGTTGCTGGTACTGTTCTTCTGAAGCAAGTAGCACAAGCATTGGGGGGTGCTTTTCACCAGCGCCGCCAGCTCCGGGCAGCAAGCCTTGTCCGGCTTCGTCAAGTTGCTTCCTTCCTCCACGTACGTCAGGCAGTCCGACATCGTCAGCAGCTGCATGGAGCAATCAATCGACGCCTCCGGAGCTGGCCCGGGCGCCTGTGCCGACACGCCGCAGCTGTGGAATGTCAGCATGAATAACATGGCGGTGAAGACGGCGGCAAGGAGATGGGTACAGAATGCCATTTTTTGGTTCGATGTAGCAGCAAGCTGGATGGAAGTGTTTGACGTAAGTTTAACTTGGGTTAGAGTAGGTGAAGGCGTGTGGAAGTTAAATAATGGCTGTGGGGTTGGAATGAGAAAGCTAGCTGGGTAAGGGATTGGGATTTGCTATTTCTTGCTGCGTAGCCCGAAATAATTAATAAAAGGTCTCAACCGCCACCCAAGCCTGGGCTCATACCTCAATAAATTTCACCCTCTTACTCTTAGCCGCTTTAATGGCCGCTTGTTTGCTGTCCTTCAAGGAGGGGTGTCTCATTTCTTTGGAGAAAGAGACAGCTCCCTCTCCGCTTTTTGGGTCCACGCTTTGCAGTGCATTTCTTCAACCGTTTAGTTTGTTGAATCCTTTTAAATTTTTTTTTTTTTATGAGATACACCATTCTAATTAACTTCTTTTTGTTGTAGAGAAACTGAATTTGAGAGGAATTTTCTGTGTATTCTCATTGATAATAGGGGCCTCTTTATATAGAGGATTATTTTTTTTTTTTTATGAGATACACCATTCTAATTAACTTCTTTCATTTTATTTTTCAAATATTAATACATTAACGGCTTAACACACACGCTCTGTCAATATATGTGGGTGTGTTAGAGTTAAGAAAAAAAATATAAATTGCAATTGATTTCTCTCTGACATTTTGTAGGATCTCTAATCTCATCTATAATTTTGCCAAATCTTAGTTGTTCTTGCAACGAGACTCATTGCATGTTTTCAACCTCAATGTATTTTTTAATGTTTTTCGAAGCATCTTTTTTATTGTTCTCTTCAACTTGTTCTTTGACATTTTCCTTAAGCACACCCTACAGTATGTTTGTACGCAACATCTAAGAGATCGTTTTCGTTAGTTTGAGGTTCATTGCTGGGCTAGTTTCTCAGGTTTTCGGGTTTAAATGCCCAGCCTTAGGTGGTGGCAGCTTGGTGCGACATAGTGCTAGGTGTTTGTCTTGGGACTGGGCTGTTTGGTCTCAATCAAGTTGTAGTTCTCACATTTGGGCATGTTTGTGTGGATTGTTGATCTAGGTATGAATTTTACGTTTTCAGTTTATTGTTTATTTGGATAACATGTTTGAGGAGGGTCTATATACCCTTATGTTAGGGTCTTGTCCGATATTTTTTGGTTTTTATTTTTTATTTTTTTAATAATTTTTTTTATAGAAAATGTCATGGATAATATATTTAATTGACTATTAAGTTTATTGTTCGGGTTCTGGGAGCTATTATCTACCTTTGTGTATTATATCACCATATACTTAGTGAAATTACTTCAGTAGTGACCCTCTATCATATTCTTTTTGAGTGGTCTTAATTTGTTAGCTTCATCTCTAGTTAATGAAATAAACTATCATGATTCGCCAAAAATTAAAATTACTTTGTTATTATTATTATTATTTTTATTTCAATGTATAGCATTACACCATTTTATCATTTATATACTAAATAACAGACTCCACTTTTGCGTAATTTTATAATTCCAAACAATATACAAGACATCTAATTAAGTAATTAATAATCAAGCAGTGCAATCTCTCAATTTCTATCTCCGTATATCATTTGCCAAATTCAGTAGTTGCCTTGGGGAAGTTATAGTGGGGCTTTTATATTCCACAAATCTAACTTACCTAAAACTTGCTGATGATTCATCTTGTAGCTATCTAGCTAGGTGTACGCGTTTTAAACGTGCAAGCTATCTAATAGTATGTATAATAGGGCACGCCAATGGCCAAATTGAACCAACAAATACATAAATATTATCCTCATGCAACACTCTCAATTGAGTCAATTCACAAACACCTACCACCGCCCTAGAGTATGAAATGAATCAAGAAGCTTTGCTCGAGTAATATATATACATAGTGGATTACAGTTATGATGTGACCAAAAAGAAAAATAAGAAAACCAATATGTGTATTTTTTTCAAGATCTTTTGTGGGTTCTCTTTTTTTTTTTTTTTGAATGGAGGATGTCAGCCCTTTATTAAAACTAGAAAAGATTACAGAGTACAATCATCACCTGCTAGTCTGCTACAGCAGTTGAGAGAAAAGGAGTAGAATAGTAATAACAATCTTGAGAAACAGAACAAGCATGAGTTGCCAGTGGATGAGCAATCATATTACCCATGCATTCTCCCAAAATGAACCACCCTAAAAAACGAAGGGATTCCAACAATAGAACCAAATCATCATAAAATCTTCTGAGGACAGATGTGTTACTAGTAGTAGACTCATTCAATTGTTGCTGGACATTCAATGCACCAGTCTCCAAAATTGCCGGAAGATAGGCATGTTCCATTGCAAATTCATTGCTTTTTTGCACGCAAAAGCTCCCTGTGTTCAGGTGAAAGCAGACCGGTGACTGGACAAGCACCTCCTACCAGCATAACCCCAAAGCCATCACGAATGATAAACCCGACACCATCTCTTTCGGTAACATTAGGGCTGTCAATGGGTCGTGTAGGGTCAAGGTATTTGTCGTGTCGCAAGATACAAACCCAAACTCAACCCATTTAATAATCGTGTCAAAAATTTAAACTCAAACCCAATCTATTTATTAAACGGGTTACCCATTTCCAACCCGCTTAACCCATTTAATAAATATGTTGTGTCGTGTTAGACAAAATGACCCATTTAAGTAACAATGCGATCCATTTAACTAAAAAAATGCATAAATTGATTAAATTCACTAAAAACTCCATAAGAAGAAGGATATAAATAATTATATATATATATATATATTCATAAATAATTAAATCCAATACTTATAAAGCAAAATATTTCAAATTATCTAATCCTATGATCAAATACTCCCAACATCCAAACTTTCAAGAAGAAGTATAGCATAATCAGGTTATACAGGTTCACTTCGTGTTGGCGGGTTGACCCGTAGCCGACCCATTTATTAAATGGGTCACGGTGGGTTGACCCACTTTTTAATCGTGCGGGTTCAACCCGCTTTATTTCGTGCAGATTTCGAGTCGTGTTATCGAGTTGTGTCGGAATTGATAGCCCTAGGTAACATGATTGAAGGATCCATGATCCATCCACATTTATTTTCAACAAGCCCACCGGTGGAGCAGACCAGCGCACTACTCTACTTCGTCGAGCCCCAACACTTGCTTCTTTCGAGTTATGGAATCGAACGTCTTGTAGCCTTGACATAGAACCAATGATCACATCACTAACCGCCTCCTTCTTCTGGCTCCAAACCCTATCATTCCGCTCCTTCCACACACCATAGAGCAAGAAGATGAGAGTACCAAAATTAAGCAGAGACAACTCCTATGCACATGAATTCAACCATAAAAACAAACTACTACTTATAATTTGGGGCCCATAGCACACTTGTTTCAAAACAGCATTGGATTGTAGAACCGACTAAGTGAATGTACAATCCCTACACAAATGTAAAGTAGACTCGTTGTGCTCCTCACACAGCATACACACTATCGAATCCAATTGCACTCTCCGCGATTCCAGTTTAACCAGGGAAGGCAATATATCCAAACAAATTCTCCAAAGATGGATCTTAGCCTTGCTTGGCACATTTGCTTTCCACAGTTTCTTCCAAAAGACACTCCCCACAGGAAGAGCTAGAGGACTGTAAGTAGCGAAAGAGGAAAGGGAAAAATGATACGCTGAATTAACTGAATACTTATCGTCCTTCGTCAACTTCCAAACCAACCTATCTGCTACCACCCTCCTACTCAGTGGTATAGATGTGATCAACTCCACTTCCAATGTCGGAAAAAGCCACTGTAGGAGAGTGACATTCCACTCCCCTGTGTCCACTATTAAGTCACTGACTCTACTAACCTCATATTGGGCCAAAGCTGAAATTGTAAGTTTCCCAATAGGTAGTCCCAACACCTAATTATCCGAGAATACACCAATATCTCTACCATCTCCAACCTACCACCAACAATTCTCTCTTAGCAAATCCCAAGTAGAAAAAATACTCTGCCATGAATACGAAGGAGAGGCATGAGTAGTCGCCTCCAAGAATGAACCTTTTGGATAATACTTTCCCTTATACAATCGAGCAATAGGGGATGAGGGATTGGTAACTATACGCCATGCCTGCTTTGCCAACATGGCCATATTAAAAATAGACAAGCTACAGAAGCCTAAACCCCCTTCTTCCTTCCGATTGCACAAAGCACCCCACGTCTTCCAATGTATCTTCTATTTATCTAGCGTGCTCCCCCACCAAAACCTAGCATACATTTGTTCCAAGTCATCACAGAATTTTTTTGTCAATTGGAATACACTCATAGCATAAGTAGCTAGAGCCGAAGCCATAACACGAATAAGAATATCTTTTCCAGCCCCGCTTAACATCTTCCCCTGCCAGTTAGGCCACCAACAATTCTCTCTTAGCGAATCCCAAGTAGAAAAAATACTCTACCATGAATACGAAGGAGAGGCATGAGTAGTCGCCTCCAAGAATGAACCTTTTGGATAATACTTTGCCTTATACAATCGAGCAATAGGGGATGAGGGATTGGTAACTATACGCCATGCCTGCTTTGCCAACATGGCCATATTAAAAATAGACAAGCTACAGAAGCCTAAACCCCCTTCTTCCTTCCGATTGCACAAAGCACCCCACGTCTTCCAATGTATCTTCTATTTATCTAGCGTGCTCCCCCACCAAAACCTAGCATACATTTGTTCCAAGTCATCACAGAATTTTTTTGTCAATTGGAATACACTCATAGCATAAGTAGCTAGAGCCGAAGCCATAACACGAATAAGAATATCTTTTCCAGCCCCGCTTAACATCTTCCCCTGCCAGTTAGAGAGTTTCTTCGCCAATTTATCCTTAATATATTGAAAAGTAGCAGATTTCTTGTGCCTCACATAAGTGGGAAGCCCAAGGTATTTGTCATGGACTTCAACTGTCTGCACTCCCATATAACTAGCTACTTCCTCCCTCAGCTCAAGTGAGACGTTCTTGCTAAAAACCACAGAATTTTTGTCAAAATTAACAAGTTGCCCTGAGGCCCTTCCATATGTCTCTATGACATCCTGAAGCTCATAGCAATTCTCCAAAGAAGCGTGAGCATAAATCATACAATCATCAGCGAATAATAAATGATTAATAGGAGGAGCATTACCACAAACCTCAATTCTGGGTAACAGACCCAAAGCTTGTTTCTGTTGCAAGAGAGCAGAAAAACCTTCAGCCCCAATAAGAAAAAGGTAGGGAGATCACGGATCACCTTCACGTAGTCCCCTACTCGGTGTAACATATCCCCGTGGTTTCACCCTGATCAAAAATGAATATCTCACTGAAGACACACACTGCATCACCTTGTTGATCCAATTCTGAGCAAAGCCAAATCGAATCATTACCATCCTTGGGAAACTCCACTCCATCCGATCATAGGCCTTGCTTAAATCCAACTTTAGAGCCATAAAACCATCAGCCCCCTCCCTCTTATTATGCACAAAATGGGCAATTTCATTAGCAACAAGAATATTATCCATGATCAAACATCCAGGAACAAAAGCTCTTTGAAAAGGTGAAATCACAGAAGGTAGAATAACCTTTAATATGTTTGCAATCACCTTCGAACAGATTTTGTAAATCACACTACACAATGCTATTGGACGCAAATCAGACTTGTGTTCCAGTGTATCCACTTTGGGAATTAGGCATATGTGCATAAAGATGATTTGACGAAGTCGTTGTCCCGTTTGCAGGAAACTACTTACTGCCTCAAAAACATTCGTTCCAATCGTCTCCCAATAGTGTTGGAAGAATAAGGAGGCATCCCATCTGGACCCAGGGATTTAGTTGGGTGCATTTGAAAAAGTCCATGACGGACCTCTTCAATTGTATAGGGTGCAAAAAGTTGAACATTCATCTCTTCACTCACACTAGGTTGAATAGCTTCTAACGTAGTATGTACTGCATCAAAATAAATCTCTGATGCTTGAAACATTTTTGAAAAATAGGATGTAACCACATTCTCAATCCCAGCATCATCTTCAAACCATTGACCTTCTTCATCGTAAAGACCCTGCAACATATTCTTTCGTTTCCTATTTTGAGCCTTCCGGTGGAAATACCCAGTATTTCGGCCTCCTTCCTTTAGCCAAGTGACCTTAGATCGTTGCCGCCAGAAGGACTCCTCCTGATATAACAATATTTGAAGCCTATCCATCAACTTTTTCTTTTCCTGAGCCCCAACAGAACTCGGTACATCGAGTAATTCCTCCAACCTAGAACGAATCCCTAGCATTTGGAGTTGGCGTCCTCTGAACACCTGTTTCTGCCACTTATTGAGATGAATCCTAGTATGTTCTATTTTTTTAGCAACACAAAACATTAGAGTCCCCGTCACATCCGTCCCCCAAGCTTCCTTAACTACACCATCACACTCCAGGTGCTTTATCCAAAAAGCCTCAAACTTGAACCGATGATGCCTTGGTCTAGAAGCCAGAGGTGACGTACTTGCCTTCAACAGAATGGGAACATGATCCGAGTCCGATGGAGGCAAATGAAAAAGCTTTGAATAACTACATAAGTCATACTAAGAGGGAGTACAGACCGCCCTATCCAACCTCAATTGTGTCTCCCAGTTCCACCATGTTGCCATTGCCCCATGAAACCCTAGATTCAACAAATCTCCATACCCTAGGGCTTCATGAAATCCTCTCATTTGCCTCTCCGCCCGAAGAGGTCCATCAATTTTCTCCCCATTGTTGAGTATCTCGTTGAAGTCTCCAACTACAACCTATGGTAATGAATCCAAATATGAGAGATCCCTAAGTAGTTGCCACGACTGGTCTCTATCCCTTGTTCTGGCATAACCATTAAAGCCAGTTAGTCTCTAAGAAGGATAGCTGAATCCCCCACAATCACCGCATTAATATGATGGGCTGATGTCGTTCCCAACTGCAGTTTGATCTCATCGTTCCAAAACAGACATAGACCCCCTGCTTGGCCCTCACTAAGCACCGCCTCCGCATGTGTAAAACCTAGCAAGCAATGCAAACGATCAAAGTCCTCCTGATGACTTATCTTTGTCTCACACAAGAAAATGATCTGAGGCCGGTTTTGTGAAATCAGATCTTTCAGAGCTCTTGACGTTGCCTCATTATAGATCCCTCTGCAATTCCAGCTAAGCACATCCAGATCTATGGATGTAGATTTTTCTTTCTAAAAGCTAGAAAGTAAACCCTAGCGCGAGAGCAGCTAGGTCAAAAAAAAAAATCCAACTTTTCTTCACGAGTATATCTTTTGTGGGTTCTCTAATCTCTATTAAATGGAAACATATATGAGACATATTATCATTTATATGAGGAGGGACACGCAAACGAGTGGTGGCCCTGCGTGCAAGACCATTCATTTTGTCATCTTCGAGTAGTGGGAACTCTTAATTTACATTTTCTATAAAGGGATCTATTTTCTTTGTGAAAAATATGCTTCTCACACACTTCATTAAATTCATTAAGATTCTTTAATATTAATTAAAATGCGCTCAATGGAGAAATTTTCTCCCACATTTCTTTGAACTACATCCATAAGTACGAAATTATACATCACTCTCAATACCAATATGTTGCTAGCCTGATAGGAGAAAAAAGTGTGATGATATTATTGAATATGTGCCCCATTGTAGCCTTGTTTCTCCCTTATTTTAGTATTTTGTGTCATTAAGTCATTTTGAGAGTCTTGTTGAGTGTTCGGAGTGAAATAGGCGGAAAAAGTAAAATTCATGAAAAATCCTAGCTGGATCAGGATTCCTCACTGTCGACTGTTTTTACGGTCTTTACATTTTAATTCCCTTTATTTTCTCTAGAAAATTCTGATATTCTCCTGCTTGTTGTAGGAAACCTTGCTTGGTGGAACTCTTGGAAACAGCAATGATGGAGTCATAAAATAAAATGAAGAAGGGAAATAAAGGAGAAAGAAGTTTTCAGTTGGAGAATAAAGGAGAAAGACGTTTTTCAGTTGGGGAATAAAGGAGAAAGATGTTTCAACTACAATATAAATAAGAGAAAGACGTTTCAGCTTATTAAAAGACCCCATTATGAGAGGAATTAAGGCCATAAAGGAGACGTTTCAGTTGGGAAATTAAAGGAATTATGATGCAATCCCATCCGTCCAATGATGAAGGGTATGATCGACAAAAGCCAACCAATGCTCCCCTATAAATAGGCAAGTCCAGACAATAATTAGCATCACTTCCTGACCAAGATAATTCCTAGCCTATCACTTCCCGGCCAAAAACTTTTTCGAGACTTTGCCCAATTCACTCCTTAAACTTCCATCTCCTACAAGACCATGACCACCATCCATCCAGCAATCTTCGAAGCTCTTAAGCGCTGAGTCAAGGATGCTCCACCACCATAGCAGAGACGAGTTCATCACCTTGTTGCTAAGCCGCTGAGGAAAGCTTTGAAGTGTAACTATGACTCTACTTACAATTTTTGTTTCGGTTTTGTGTGTTTGGATTTGCGAGTTGTGTAATTGGAGACATGAAATTTTCAGAGTATTTTTATTAATATTTTTGAGATTTTCAGTTTATTATTGAGTTAATTTCGTGAATTCTTTTATGATGCATGTTACAATCTTGTGCCCTTTTAGACCATGACCACCATCCATCCAGCAATCTACGAAGCTCTTAAGCGCTGAGTCAAGGATGCTCCACCACCATAGCAGAGACGAGTTCATCACCTTGTTGCTAAGCCGCTGAGGAAAGCTTCGAAGTGTAACTATGACTCTACTTACAATTTTTGTTTCGGTTTTGTGTGTTTGGATTTGCGAGTTGTGTAATTGGAGACATGAAATTTTCAGAATATTTTTATTAATATTTTTGAGATTTTCAGTTTATTATTGAGTTAATTTCGAGAATTCTTTTATGATGCATGATGTATATAGTTTTATTTGTTTTAAGAACCAACTTTCAAAACTCCTATTTTATTCTTTTATTTGTTAATTGACCTTTTTGTGTAGGTGTACCCTACAATCCCCGGACTGAACGATCGCTGCTTATCCTATACTGACAACTACATTTTGCAGGGTTAAATTGTGAGGCTATTTCAGCCGCATCATAGCCATTTTTCAAGAAGGGAATCTCAATCCTAAGAGCTAGGACTTTTACTTGAAAACCTTACACACTTACACATCTACTCAGTGCACCCAAACAACTATCATTAACATTTATAAGCATTGTGCCAACATTTCCAAGGTTTTTGTTCTCATAAAAAATTCTATCGACATTGAATTTAAGCCTTCTCCAAGAGTTCGTCACTACTCTATCAAAGGAGGTCTCTTACCCTTGCAAATGCAGCAGCTTGAACACGCTTGAAGATCTCTAATATTTGCATACTCCAACCGTTAACGACAATAGGGAAACTCTCACGTCCCTTCCAAAATTAAAATGTTGTTGTGCTCATACAAATTAACCCACTAAATTATAAGAAATATCACCATAATCAGTTGAAAAAGAACCCGAAAACCTCATTAATCCAGTCTGAGATAGAAACGGAGGATTTATTTCGGAATCTTAAGCCAATAAGCCATGCAATACCCTACTTATGAGATCCCAAATTTTGAAGTTGGTCAAATTTTATTTTGAGGTTGGAATTAGAAAGTAGAGGTTGCCACAAGTTTGCAGCATTTTTTGGTGAATTTTTCGGGTTCTTGAGCTATTTTTAATAACAAATTACATATAAGTTATTGACAAAAGATGACTTAACAAATACATCATTTAAAGATTGAATTAAACATATAAGGACTAAATCTTACAAATAAGGACAATCTGCTCTCAACTTGCCATATGTCATGAGTTAATTACTTTTTTACCCTTAACTACTTCTTTTAACTTTTAATCTTTTTTATAAGGACTAAGGGCATCTCCAACAGACTAGCTATTTCAACAAAAAGTTATAAATTTGGCTAATTTGAGATAGTTTAGCACTCCAGCAGAATAACTATATGAAAGTCAAATTTAGCTTTTGCTAAAATCTCTAGCTAAATTTAGCTAGGGAGGAGAGAGAAAATAACAAAAAGCTAAACACTCCACGTTCAATTTTTTTAGTTTAGCTAACACTGCTGGAGGAAAAGCTACAAATTTACTACCTAAATTTAACTTTTAGATGATTTAGCTAAAAAAATAGCTTTTACTGTTGGAGATGAAAAAAAATAGCTAAAAAAATAGCTTTTACCTAAAATAGCTAAATCTTACAAATAAGAACAATTTGCTCTTCACTTGCCACATGTCATGAGTTAATTTACTTTTTTTTTTCTTAACTACTTATTTTGACTTCTAATCCATTTCAGTTACTTTTTTGGTTTTTGAGAATAATCCTTTTATGTTACTTTTTTTTTTCTTGAAAATAATCCCTTTATGTTACTTCTCAAAAGCAAAAAAAAAGAAAAAAATATCTCTTCTTTTTACATGTTGCTAAGAGAGAGAATCTTAGAGCTCTTCCTCAAGCTTCTTTTTCTTAATTGTTGCTAAATGTGTCCTTGGTTCAATAACAGCTTCAGTTGCAGCAGCAGGAGCAGTAACAATAGCAGTATTAGGAGCAGTAGCAGTGCTAAATGTGTCCTTGGTTCAGTAACAGCTTCAGTTGCAGCAGCAGGAGCAGTAACAATAGCAGTATTAGGAGCAGTAGCAGGTGCAATTAGATCTGTCAATCCATGAATGAAATTGAAGCCTCCGGTTGAATATCAATTTGAACCATAAACAATGAATATCAATTCAATTCAATTTGAACAGTAGCAAATAAATAATAGCATATCAATTCAATTTGAACAGTACCAGATCAATAAACTTTGTAATCTCATCTATTCTCATTTTCCAGCAGATACAAAATGTCATATGTACTCATTTTTGAAGCAAGCACAGTGAAAACAATAATAACATACAACAATATCAACAAATTGTCAATAATTAGTCAACTTTTGCATCTCAGCCCTCAATGTTCAATCCTTTAGGACCTTTTGCCCATTTTAGTTCTCAGCTATTTCAAACGATATCTCTTCTCCTAATATATGGGTTTGAGAGTGGGTGACAATGAACTTAATAAACTTCGGTCAATCCATTCATGTTTTTCAGTGTCTGATCTCTTCACATGGATCTCTCAACTCTAAACATTTACCTTCATTTCACCTTTCCTCCTCCTATTTTCTCTTTTCTTTGATTCAATCCCTATGACGAATCACAATCTTACCCCATAAACATTCAATTTGCAAGTGCTTTCAGGGGGTTTCTTCCAAGAGATAGCATTAGCACAAAGGTTGTAGACACCATTGAAAGTACCCATGAAACAAATGAATATATCACATCTCACCAAAGGGCACATCAATGTTAGGTATACCCTACAACAATTGATCATATCCAAAATGTAAAAATGAAGATAAGAGATAGGAAAGGGATAAAGAGGTCTTACTCTGTTTAAAATCCCAGCAGAAAGTCAAAAAGAGGAGAGCGGGTCAAGAAAAACTCTTTCTGAAAAAATACTTGCAGCATCGATATTTCACAAATCACAACAAAGATATTTCAAGTTTAGCTAGATAAATAGCAAACATGTCAAACTAGAGCCTACGAGGATTTCCATGTTATTATCAAACTACTCAAACAAAATAAAAGTTAGACAAGTATATGCTAGACACTCATGAATATACTATAAGAGTACTATTCTCATTGCAAGTTCCAGTCTCGATTGCCATCATACTAGAGCATACAGGACATTCATATTATTACCATAATACTCAAACCCAACAAAACACATACATAAATATCCTAAACACTCATGACTAACATGTTAGGCTAATAATTTTCATTTCAAACTCAGGTCTTGATTGCCTTCAAGAACATACAGGTTGTTCTTGGTATTCTTACCAAGGGAAATTTCAAGTCTTCAACTTAGACAACAACTCAGGAGGTAAAAATTTCAAGCCTATCAACTATAGTAATTCTTGATAAACCAAATTCATACTAATCCAATACCATAAAGCAGAAAGTCATGCTACCATGACAAAAGGAAAAACAAGATTGTTAAGAAATAGGAATAAAATAGTAGAACTGAAATAGATGAACATAGCAAAACTGATATGTAGTATCAATGGTGTGCTACTGAGTCCTAAAGCATTAATATGCAAGTCCACTTTACTGAACCAAACCTTCCTCACCCACCTACTTTATCTAAAATCCAATCAAGCGTATGGATGATTATTACATGATCGATTATACATGCAGAGATTAAACATGATCAAGTGCAATTGTTCTTGAGAAAATGAAGTCTTTTGTTGTAGATCAGAAAAATTAACCACTCTCCTAGTAAGACATACAAAGTTCAGTATACCATGAAGGTTCTAGACACCATTGAAAGTATCCACAAAACAAAAAGAGAAAAATCAAGCAAATTTTCACTCTAAAACTGCCAAATGCAGATGAAGACCAAAACCCAACCCAACTCAAAGATTACAACTCAAATCTTCACATCCAATAAAACTAGTTGAAACCAACCCAATAAGTAACTCTACTCCTACTCCTGCTACTCCAACCTCCTCTCACTCTTTCACTCTTGCTTCACTTCCTCCATTTTCTTGGAAACCAACCCAATAAGTCATCTCCACTCTGGTCTCATTAGCACCTCATCTTTTCACATCCTAATTCAAAGAAACAAAAACGAAGGCAGCAAAATTGGAGTAAGGGCTTACCTTATCGACCTCCATTGAAGCCAGATTCAAGTTGAGCATGGATGATTTGAATCCTAGCTGCTACTGTGTTGGTCTCGTCGCTAGGTTTTTGAATTTTCTGTTTTGGCTCCGTTGCTCGGTCCGTTTTTGGGTATTGGATATTTGTCAGTGGCAATGCCCTAAATTATGATGAAACTCGAGCATTTCGGTCATTTTCCATTAAAATTGGGAGTTAGGCTTGCATCATTTGGCTTTTGGGCCTAGACCTTATGTCCTTATTTGTATAAATCTTTTTGAAAGTGGATTTTCTGTGTTTACATCTTTGGTCATGTTCTACTATGTAATTTTCTATATTTTTAAAGAATATTTAAAGTTTAATTGGAAGAAAATAGGAAATGCTGACGTGTCATGTTCTAATTGGTGGAGGGACTGAGATGTGACACTTGAGAAGAGACCCGCTGATGCTGACGTCATCCATGTGATGCTGATGATGTCATCAGCAGCATTAGTCACTATACACATGGCACTATTTGGTTTTGGTTTGGTGGTGTTGTATGGTGTCGACATGTGGCACCAAAGTAACCAATCCTTGGTTGACACGCTTTATTCTTTGGGGCTATAAATAGGGACCAGCTCATAAGACCCATCTCCTCACATTTTTACATTTTTGCTGACCCTATCTCAATTTCTCTCCCTTTAGCTCTCTCTCAAAAACTTCGAAGAATCAAATACTTTTGATCTGTAACTCCTATTTAAGACCAGCAAAAAGATACAGACTTGTCTTGGTGCCCTCTTTCTATCCATAGAGGTTTGAGTTAGATCCAACGGTGATTTCTAAAAAGTTCTTTTTAGAATGCTCAGTTTATGATAGGTATTCTGAGAGGCGATTCGTATTGTCAAGGTGAGTAGGCTGTGTAATATGCTTCAAATATTCTTAATTGCAATAAAAAGATGTGGAAAAGCATGATTTTAGCTATTTACAAAATGTCTCTCTATTTTCAAGTGAAGCATGTCTTTTTGCGAAATATGTGGAGTTTATACATATTATGTGCTGGATCCATTGTTTGACTAGTCATGGAACATGAGAACTTCTTGATTGGTTATGCCGAGGTAAGGATGTGTCACACGGTGGTATAGAGCTAGAGAAAGTCATTAGGGTTCCCGTGGGGTACACTAAATTGAAGGATAACCAATAAGAAGGGATGGTCCAATGTGATGAATTGCTGTGAATTGTTGTGTATACAATATACTAGTTTCTAGCATGTGTAAAATGACATAGGTTTCACTGACATGTTACATAATCTACTCACTGAGTACGTGGTTTTGCTCACTCACCCATCTCTAATATCTTTTGTAGACAAGTTCTAAGAATTTGTCGAGTTGGAAAGGGATTGGACAAACCTAAAATGAAGAGCCTAGAAGGATGAGTTTATTTACATTCTGATTTGTAACACTCACACCTCGGATTCAACGTTAGGGGCTTAAATCCACCGAAACCAGGTCCGAGGCGTGACACTACTACCAATGGTTAGCGGAGGTATATAACTTATTGTTTTTAGGTTGCTTACCTTTTTCTTTTTTCCCAAAAGTTTCTTATTAGCATATACCATAGCATAGTAATCCCTTTCTAAGCAGAAGTCTAAATAAAATGAACATAAGTAACCATTCATTTCCAACATCCCTAGCATATATACAAACAAACATGATAAAATAAATAAAAATAAAAATATATAAAAAAAAAACAATGGAAGAAGTCAATATCAAAATCTATTACAATTATTGAAAGCGAAAACCTTGATTAAATTTACATATCTATTCAAATTGTACCCCATGATCGTTGGAAGCAAAGCCTTTTACTGTATTAGTCAACATGAATATAATTTTCATCAAGTTCTTATGAACAACCATTAGAGTATTTGCAAGAAATTCATTTTCCAACTTGTTGCGTAATGTAGTTTTGACATACTTCTTTCAGAATATGCTCTTTTTTGTTTTTGCCATAAAAATAAGAAGAGTCAAAGCTACCTGAATCAATATACCAATTAGAAAGTATCTATATATGAGACCTATTTGTTTCAATATTCCTCGACATCTATCTATCTATCTATCTATCCATACTATAGAGCAAAGTGCTTATGCTTCACTAAAATATGGATTGTTCAAAATATCCTTTAATATAGAAAATAAAAACTTATAATCAAATCATCGATCTAATAGTTATTTTAGTAAGCAAAAAATAATATACCAATTATTTTTTAATTAAGTGGTGACAATTGAATAGTCTTCACCAATCACATGTGCATCGCACGGGTATTGTAGTTCCCCAAAAATTCATTTTTTGATTTATATTGTTTAATTTAAATTATTGAGGTGTTGATTTGCGCCTTTTCTGAATTAGTCAGTGAAGTAAATGTGTTTTGAACAAATTTTTACTTAAAAACGTTTTATTTTCGAGAGGTTGAGAGTCGACTTTTTATTCGTTGATCTTCTCATAAAACTTTATTCATGAATGTGGTAGAGCACATCTATACGAGTTTGTGGACATACAGTACACATTTTTTTGAGATTGTATAAAAAAATTATGGTTAGCAGAAGATATTCTATTTTTGGAAATTTTCTTGAAAATAAAGAATTTTTCAGAATTTTCAAAAAATTACAAAACTTTTCAAATGCGGAAACCCTTTCTCTCTCTAGAAAACCCTAACCCGACTCGGATACTACCGACCCAACCTGATTGTAACTTGACCGTCCCACGATGTTGCCACCACAGGAGAATTCACAAATATCTCCTCTTCTTCCCCTAACCACTTACGTTCACCAGTTTGCAACTTAGACGGCACATCGAAGGCCAAAACTCACGCCGGCGCTGACCCGGATTGATCTCCATCTTCCAGCCACGGTTGGGCATGAAACCAGTTGGGTTTTGAAGATCTTTACTTCCTTTTTCGATCCATATAAGCCTTGAAGAGCAATTCGAAGTGTGGAGCTCAAAATTTGAATTTGAAGCTTCGGCCACACAAAACTTTCTCGATTCAGACTGAATTTGGACTTAATGTCAAGTGTGAAAGTTGCTCCATTTATTGTGTTGTACACGGTTAGTCAGAATTGATCTTGTTGGTTTTGAGTTTCACAGGCGGCGTGTCCGACCATCTCTGGAGCAATTTTTTTCTCTGTTATCTTGTGTTCGTCGAGATGAACATGTGGATATGTTTTGTTTCCATAACTTGATCGTTGGACTAGTTAGGTTAAACATAGTTTCGGTTCGTTCAGTTTTTGACTTGTGAGTATACGACCGTTGGATCCTCCTTGTGATGTAGATTTTTGTGTATGTGTGTCTATGATACGCTCAAAGCAAGCATATAATTTAACCCTATAAATATCATTAGTAGTATAAGCAAGTAGGGATCGTTCTATTCCAGGGATTGAGGGTACACCTGTCATTGTAAGACAATTTAAACAATTAAATAAAAAACAAAGGATAACATGTACACATATATATATTATTTATGAATTTAGGGGGGTTTTTGGTTTTTGAAAATTAAAAGCAAGAATTAAAACTAATTTTAAACAAAAACACAAATACAAGAATGAAACATAAGAAACAAAGATCAAAACCAAGTTCATAATTGAATTCGACTCAACCCTACAATTGTTCTTCCAAGTCATGAGAAAGGAGTTGATCATGTGAAACATTTGAAGCAAACGATTTCTCATATTTTACTTTCCAATGCTAATTAATCTAAGTGAAAGCACAAAGACTAATCCTATCAAACATGCATTCAAGCTCTAAAAAGCTAGACAATCATAACATTTAACGCATGAAACACATAGAAAGGATATCAACTCAAGTGTGCAACTTAGTATGAAGAAGTCCACCAAATTGCAATAATCCTTTTCAATTGAATTCGATTTTTGTCTAAAACCTTTACTACTTTCGATTCAAGTTCACAAAACAATAAGTTGAATCATGTTCTTAAATCTAGCACCACTCATACATAAACCCTAAAAGTTTCGAACCAATTAGAATC
>BDJD01006006.1:19495-29495 GCA_002564525.1 Rosa multiflora
TCCTTCTTCCTCCCTTGCTTGAAATCGCAGAAGATGAACTAGAGAATGGAGAGAGCTTTCGCGTATAAAGTAATTTCTGAATTAGGGGATGTGTGAGACGTCTAGAGGAGAGGAGTATATATAGGGAACGGCCAAACTTGGTCTCCAAGCCATGATATTCTTTTTATTTTCCATGGAATTAATTTAATAATTCCACCTAGCTTCCACCAATGATAATTCGCCAAGTAAGCCCTTGTGTGTCATCTAACCAATCACAAAACTCCAAGATGATTCCCTAATATTTTGTTGCCGAAATTGCATGAATATATTCTGATTTTTCTCTTTTATTTCTGCCAAAATACCTTTAGGGAATATAGGAAGGAACCTAGACACCTTTTGTGCCGTTTCTTGATGTCCACACTTCTTCTTTCCTTTAACTCCTCCCTAGAAAATCTCTTGGCGTAATCTTTTATTTTCTTCTTGATTTTCATGCCAAATTTCTCTCTTCCCCTTGGTATTTCACGGCAAACATCCCTAGGGTTTGTCTTTGCGTCACAAACCCTAATTCCATGGGCTTGTATGGGCCTTGATCCATTTTGCCGAAAATCCAAGTCAATTCATAGAGTTCTTAGGCCTTGTTTCGTCAACTTCAAGTCTTTTCATCCTCCAACGTCATGACACTTCATTTTTCCATTTCCTTTTCATGGTTGTGTTGGAAACTTGCTTGGTATGCTTTCCTCCTTTGCGTAGGGTTTCCTGGTTGGAACAGGAAAGCTTGTTTCTTCATTTCTGCTCATTTGTGTGGCCCTTTGTGTCTCATTTTTGCTCCCCTTAACGTTCGCATGCTCCTCTTTCCTTTCATGAGTTCATTTCCACTTTTTAGATCCGAGGTCCTGAAAATAGAAACTATCACTAAAAATAGAAACTTTCATGAAATGAAAAATAGAAACTTACTAAAAGTGAGAAATAGAAACTTTCCTAAACTAAAAATGGAAACTTTCTACAATAAGGAACTTTCCCAATCAAAGAATGGAAACTTTTCTAAACAGGGATTTTTCAAGGAAATAACGCAGGAAATGTAGGGAAATAGCAGTTAAAACGTCGTATTAAAATGCTCCTATCAAATTCCCCCACACTTAGCTTTTGCTAGTCCCTTAGCAAAAGCACAACACTGACTCGACTAAGACTTAACGAAAATTTAAGACTCTACACATAAAAGACTCTATTACCCTTCAACTTTTTGTCTCAGCACTCTCTTACTTTCACAACACCAAGATTAGCAGTTCACCAAGAATCAATGTTTAGGCATTCGAGAGTTAATTAAAACACATAATTTACATATACACCAGTAGGACTTGGTTGGAACAATGGTGAAGGTTTCTGTTAAGTATGCTTCAGACAAGTATGATTCAAATCCTCACAAGGTATGTCCACTCTTTCTTCTCTTAGATCATGGCAATGCTTAAAAGCTTATACACTCAAGTATATGTGAAAGATAGCAAGTATATCACATATCATATGAAACGAAAGCACATGTATATATTTTTCTAAGATCTCATGAAAGATACCAACTACTTGCACAGATGGACCCAAGTCATAGGTTCAACTCTTGTAACTCATCTCCACATCAAAGGTTGTCCCATCTTAAGGATCAAGAAGGTCTTATCAAGGGTTGTAATAGGGCCATGGCTCAAGGTTTTAAAGAAACGAAAGGTAAGGAATTTAACTAAGTTTCCTAAAAACCTAGCAGAGCTCATGCTGGTGTAGAGAGACTTCTAGAAATCCATCAAGTATGCAAAAACGTCATAATCCCATGGAGGCGTTATAAAGGGGCCTAATGTCTTCATGTTGGGCCCAAACTTCACTCTAAACTTCCTTTGATCTCTAATGAGTTGGACAAAGGCCAAATTTTTCTGTAGTGGGCCTTCAATTCAAAGTAAACTCCAAACTCACCAAGTATGGGGGACTAAAATCCATTGACATTTCTTTCTTTCTTTTTCTTTTTAGCCGTGCAATTTTTTTTATTTTTCACTTTCTTTTTCTCGGCTTTTTCATACATTTTTCTTTCATGGACAACTCTACCCCCACACTTGAACTTTCACCTCTTCTCATCCTTCATTATTGACGCAAAATCCTCAAGTAAAGTCTCAAATTAGCTCCACTAAGTTCTTAGAACAAAGGGTAGGGTTATAACTATACTAAGGTTCAGGTCAAAGATTTTAAGGGTGATGAAAGAAAAGGCTTAATGTAGGCTCAAAGGGGTTTTTCTAAGGGAGTCCCACGACGGGCACAAGTAAGGACACAAACTTATATGGCAATGGTGGTAATTCCTAGGGTGCCTCTATCCCTTCCAGAATCAGGGCCATGTATTGATAAAACGTTTCAACAAGCACAAGAGCGAACTCTAGCATTCTCTTAGTCCATCAAACTTAATCTATGGCAAGCAGTCAATCAAGATGAAAGAATAATGAGATCATCAAAACATCGCCAAGAAAATAAGAATTTATTTTTCATTTCACTCCAAGAAAAAGGGACATGGGCTCAATTATCTCACATGGGTTTTTATGAATCAAAACTCATCCTAACATGCTCATATTTTGTACCAAAGTCACGAAATCCATATCCACTACAAGGCACATATTTTTCATATATCTCAATTAACCAAAGAATACCATTTTAAAATCATCACAATATTGTGATCCTCTTTTAGCCATAATTTCAGAGATATAGAATCATCCTAGACAGTTGAAAGGGCATCCTAAGACTCAAAACAAAATGACAAAAGACTAAGACTCAATAGACGCCAACTTTGGACTAGGGTTATTTCCTTTCTCCTTTCGGTAACTCCTTTGGGATGTGACCAGGTAAGGGAGGGAACGATTTTGGAGGAGCTCAGCTCACTTGTTTAGCAGGGGACGAGACCCTTTGCTAGCACTTCTCGTATCCAAACCAGACCTAGACATCACACCTTAATAGATGCGCCTACCATGAAGAAATTATTTTACCCAAAACATGACTCAATGACTCAATAAAAGCAACGAAAATTTTTATTATTTTTGACATTTTTTTGATTTTTTTGTGTATTTTTCAATATATATGATTCAAGACAAAAGTATAAATCCCTTCCCCCACACTTAAATATTGCATTGTCCTCAATGTAATCAATCATAAGCATGCAATGAAACAAGTAAGCATATAGGGTAGAAATTTACAAAAATATCTACTAAATTCAAAAAGAAAACATGAAAAGAAAGAGAGATAGGGAAGGAGAAATCAAATTTGCGTGTGTAGACTCCTTCACAGCTACTTCTGAATTGGGTTGCCTCCCAAGCAGCGCTTAATGTTTATAGTCTTTCAGCCTAGACTTGTACCTCCATTTAATCCTCAAGTTGTGGGGCGTTTTGGCGGGGTACATCCTCCACTTCATGCTCCACAAACGCCTCGTAGTAAGGCTTTAGGCGATGGCCATTCACTTTGAACTCGTTACCTGCTTGTTCACTCTTTATCTGCACAGCTCCAGGAGGAAACACATTAGTAATAATGAACGGTCCAATCCAACGAGAACGAAGATTACCTGGAAAGAGTTTAAGACGAGAATAGAATAAAAGAACTTTCTGGCCCACAACAAAAGTCTTCTTACGAATCATCTTATCATGGAATGCCTTAGTCTTATCTTTATAAATCTTGGCACTTTCAAGAGAATCATTCCTTATCTCCTTCAACTCTTGCAATTGTAATTTCCTATGTAGCCCAGCCTCATCAAGGTCCATGTTAAACTGCTTCACAGCCCACCAAGCTTTGTGCTCCAACTCCACAGGTAAATGGCAAGGTTTTCCATAGACAATTCGATAGGGTGACATACCTATGGGAGTATTATACGCAGTCATATAAGCCCACAAAGCATCCTCCAAACGCAAGGACCAATCATTCCTGTTAGGATTCACAGTCTTCTCCAATATCCCCTTGATTTCACGATTTGAGACTTCAGCTTGCCCACTTGTTTGGGGATGATAAGGTGTAGAAACCTTATATGTCACATCATATTTCTTCAAGAGAGCCTCAATCGTCCGATTGCAAAAGTGGGAGCCACCATCACTAATGATAACTCTAGGCATTCCAAACCTGCTAAAGATGTTAGACTTGATAAAATTTGCAACAACCTTAGAGTCATTAGTTCGAGTGGCCTTGGCCTCCACCCATTTCGAAACATAATCCACAGCAAGCAAGATATAGAGAAATCCAAAAGATGAAGGAAAAGGGCCCATGAAAGCTATACCCCAGACATCAAATATTTCAACAGCTTGGCCTCCACCCATTTCAAAACATAGTCCACAGCAAGCAAGATATAGAGAAATCCAAAAGATAAAGGAAAAGGGCCCATGAAAGCTATACCCCAGACATCAAATATTTCAACAGTTATGATATTAGATAAAGACATTTGATCTCTAGAACTTAGATTTCCGGTTCTTTGGCATCTATCACAAGTTAAACAATAGGCATATGCATCCTTAAATAACGTTGGCCAAAAGAACCCAGATTCTAGCACCTTAAACGCATTCTTCTTAAATCCAAAGTGACCCCCACATGCTTTAGAATGGCAAAAAGAAAGAATGGCGTTATGCTCATGTTCAGGCACACATCTCCTAATCAGTTGATTAGAGAAATATTTCCACAGATAAGGTTCGTCCCAAACATATTACTTAACAGTTTTCTTAAGCCTATCTCTATGAGGACGAGACATGGTATCAGGAATCTTTCTAGAAACAATGTAATTAACAATATCTGCATACCATGGTTCACTTACCTGGATTCCAAAAAGCTGTTCATCTGGAAACGTCTCCACCAGAGGGAGAGGGTCTTCTGCATGCACCTAAACGACTCAAGTGGTCAGCCACCACGTTCTCACTACCCTTCTTGTCCTTGATTTCCACGTCGAATTCTTACAAGAGTAGGATCCATCTAATAAGCCTTGGTTTCGCCTCCTTCTTGGTCATCAAGTACTTTAAAGCTGCATGGTCAGTATAGATAATAACTTTTGTACCAAGTAAGTAAGAAAGAAATTTCTCAAGTGCAAATACAACTGCAAGGAGCTCTTTTCCAGTAGTAGAATAGTTCAGTTGTGAATCATTAAGAGTCCTTGAGGCGTAGTAGATGGCATAAGGTCGTTTGTCCTTCCTTTGCCCCAAAACGGCTCCAACTGCATAGCGAAATTTCTCAAGTGCAAATACAAGTGCAAGGAGCTCTTTTCCAGTAGTAGAATAGTTCAGTTGTGCATCATTAAGAGTCCTTGAGGCGTAGTAGATGGCATAAGGTCGTTTGTCCTTCCTTTGCCCCAAAACGGCTCCAACTGCATAGTCAGAGGCATCACACATCAACGCAAAGGGCAAGGACCAATCTGGAGGTAACATGATTGGGGCAGACGTCAACAACTCCTTAAGCTTGTCAAAAGCTTCTTGACACTCCTTGTCAAAGGTAAACGTCACATCCTTTTGGAGTAGTTGGCATAGAGGTCTCAAAATCTTGGAGAAATCCTTGATAAACCTCCTGCAAAACCCTGCATGGCCAAGAAAGGATCGAATCTCTCTCACAGAAGTGGGAGAGGGTAAGTAACGCACAAGGTCTACTTTGGCTTTATCTACCTCTATTCCCCTAGAAGAGACAATATGCCCTAAAACTATACCTTGTCTAACCATAAAATGGCATTTTTCCCAGTTCAACACAAGGTTAGTTTCCACGCAACGTTTCAAGATAATTTCAAGATTATTAAGACAATCATCATAACTTTTTCCGAAAACAGGAAAATCATCCATGAATACCTTTATGATTTTCTCAATATAATCTGAAAAAATACTTACCATACACCTCTGAAAAGTACCTGGGGCGTTGCAAAGTCCAAAAGGCATGCCACGATAAGCAAACGTTCCAAAGGGGCAAGTGAATGTCGTCTTCTCTTGGTCTTCATTGGCTATGGCAATCTGATTGTAGCCTGAGTAGCCATCTAAGAAGCAGTAGTAATCATGTCCAGCTAGTCGCTCAAGCATCTGATAAATGAATGGAAGAGGAAAGTGATCTTTCCTTGTTGTTGCGTTGAGCTTCCTGTAGTCAAAGAAAACTCTGTGGCCAGTAACTATCCTTTGGGGCACCAGTTCGTTCTCAGCATTCTTCACAACAGTCACCCCTGACTTCTTAGGTACAACTGGAACTGGGGAACCCATTTGGAGTCTGAAATGGGGTAGATTACGCCACAATCTAGGAGTTTGATGACCTTCTTCTTCACAACTTCCATCATTGGAGGGTTGAGACGACGTTGAGCCTTTCTAGTGGGTTTTGTCCCTCCTCAAGAAGTATCCTATGGACGCAAGTTGTAGGGCTTATTCCCTTGATATCAGCCAATGTCCATTCTATGGCGGTCCTGTGTTGCTTTAGCATCTCCACCAATCTCTCCTCTTGTGAAGACGTAAGTGAGGAAGACACAATCACTGGTAAGGTCTCCTTCAAACTCTGTGGCCAGTAACTATCCTTTGGGGCACCAGTTCGTTCTCAGCATTCTTCACAACAGTCACCCCTGACTTCTTAGGTACGACTTGAACTGGGGAACCCATTTGGAGCCTGAAATGGGGTAGATTACGCCACAATCTAGGAGTTTGATGACCTTCTTCTTCACAACTTCCATCATTGGAGGGTTGAGACGATGTTGAGCCTTTCTAGTGGGTTTTGTCCCTCCTCAAGAAGTATCCTATGGACGCAAGTTGTAGGGCTTATTCCCTTGATATCAGCCAATGTCCATCCTATGGCGGTCCTGTGTTGCTTTACCATCTCCACCAATCTCTCCTCTTGTGAAGACGTAAGTGAGGAAGACACAATCACTGGTAAGGTCTCCTTGTCCCCTAAGTAGACGTACTTCAAGTGGTCTGGTAGAGGTTTAAGTTCAAGTTCTGGTGCCTGGACCACTGAAGGTAGAGTCTTGTTAGTAGATAATTGAATGGACAAGGGTGGAGTAGACTTACCTACGAAGGGTGGAAGGACACATTTGCAATGATTTTGTCCTCACAAGTTTCCTTAAGCACATCCTCTTGGATTGTGACGCCATCTTTGGTGTAGCCCACTCCTTGCTCGAGTGTAGTGACCAAAGTATCCTCATTCATGATATCAAACATTTTCTGCGCAAGATTATCCAGAATCTCAATATAAAAACAATCATGAACATCAAGAGGATACCTCATGGCTTCAAATATGTTGAAGCCAATAACATCACCATCGAATTCCATGGTGAGAGATCCAGCATACACATCAATCTTTGTCCTGGCCGTCCTTAAGAAAGGGCTAGCCAATAGTAGTGGCGTTGAACTCACTGGAGAGTCCTCCATCTCCAACACATAGAAGTCAACTGGAAAGAAAAGATGGTTGACCTACACAAGAACATCTTCCAACAAACCTCTAGGGTATGCATTGGACCTGTCAGCTAACTGAATGATAACATTATCAGATTTAAGTTCTCCTAGACCTAGGGTTTCATAAACAGAATAGGGCATAACGTTCACAGATGCTCCTAAGTCTAACATGGCATTCTTAAATCTAGAGTTACCAATGGTGCATGGAATAGTAAAACTTCAAGGATCCTTGCATTTGTGGGGTAGTTTCCTCTGAATCAAAGCAGATACGTTCTCACTTACCTTCACCACCTCCTTCTCACGGTTAATCCTCCTTGTGGTAAAAAGTTCTTTCAAGAACTTAGCATATCTAGGCACTTGCTTGATGGCCTCAAGGAGGGGTAGGTTTACTTGCACCTTATTGAAAGTTTCCAAGATAGCTTGGTCACTCTCATCCTTCTTAGATTTAGCAAATCTTCGTGGGAAGGGCATGCAAGACGAAGAAGGGTTAGCAATTACCGAATTTGACAAGTTAGAGTTGTTACCTTTATGTTTCGGATTTGCTTTTGAAGGTGAGGACGTCCTAATTTCTTCCTTGGACGTTGCAGGGTCCTTCTCAAGGTTCAACTTGGTAGTTTCTTGGTCTTCCTCAACTTCAATAACTACTTGAGCCTCCTTGGATTTCTTAGGGTGATCCACCAACACTTTTCCACTCCTAATAGTCACAACAGATGCATTCTCCACATTACCCTTTGGATTTCGTATGGTGTTACTAGGGAGCTTCCCAGTCTCATGAATCTTGCTCATGAAGTCCACAACTTGGCCCATTTGCGTTTTGAGATCTGCAATATCCTTTGTATGGGTCGGTTGTCCTTGAACCAAGGTCTGAGTTGAATTGGTGAGAGCTTCAACATCTTGTCATAGTTAAGATTTAGATTCGAACTCCCTGAGGCATGTTGGTTCTGCATATAAGGCCTTTGAAAGTGTGGTCCTTGAAAGGGTGGCCCTTGAGGACAAGATCTGCAATATCCTTTGTATGGGTCGGTTGTCCTTGAACCAAGGTCTGAGTTGAATTGGTGAGAGCTTCAACATCTTGTCATAGTTAAGATTCAGATTCGAACTCCCTGAGGCATGTTGGTTCTGCATATAAGGCCTTTGAAAGTGTGGTCCTTGAAAGGGTGGCCCTTGAGGACGTTAAAAGTTACCTCCAAGGGGATTCTGAGTGTTCTCATTGTTTGTCCATTTGAAGTTGCGGTGGTCCCTCCATCCAGGGTTGTAGGTATTCAAATAAAGATCATATCTTGGACGTGGGGGACCCCCATGATTCCCTTGGTATCCTCCTATGGCGTTTAGGGATTCCCATCCGCCACTTTCTGTCAGTTGGGGACATTGATCAGTCACATGCCCTTGCATAGAGCACACTCCACAAGCTTGCATAAGTCCCTTTGCGCTTACAACTTGGTCCATGAGAAGGGTGAGTTTGTTCAATCTTTCCTCAATGGCCGAATTAGTACCTATCTCATTCACCCTTCGAGTTGTGAGACCTACACCCTCATACTGTTGGGCATTCTTGGCTCGATTCTCAATCATGGCTCTCCCTTCAGCAGGTGACTTATCCACAAACGCTCCTCCAGCTGTAGCATCTAACATGTCACATTCCAGAGGTAGGAGACCTTCGTAGAAGCAAGTAAGCAGGGTTTCTTCCTTCATTTGATGTTGAAGACATTGGGCAATCAAGGACTGAAATCTCTCATAATAAGCGGAATAAGATTCATCTTGAACTTGTTTTATTCAACTTATCTTCTTCCTGAGCTTAATGATCTTGGAAGCTGAGAAGTATTTCTCTAAGAAGGCCTTCATCATAGTGTCCCATGAAGTGATGCGCCCAGAAGGAATCTCATATAGCCAGTCTTTGGCACGGTCAGCTAAGGAAAAGGGAAATGCTTTCATCTTAAGGATATTCTCATTCTCCCCTTGTGGTTGCATGGTGGTACACTCAGACTGGAATTCTTGGATATGCTTATTTGCGTCCTCCATACTAAGGCCATGGAACATAGGGAGCCTATGAAGTAATCCACTCTTCAGCTCAAAGTCTGCAGTCTTCCCTGCAGTAGGGGCAGGGTACACAATACTTGTTGGAAGTCCTCCTTGAACCACAGATGAAGAGAGTTCTCTAATAGAAGCCATTTTTTCATTTTTTTTCTTCTTCAGGGTTGGTAAACAAGGTGGTGTAGTCTGAGGTGACGGTGAGTTAGACGAAACAACAGGAGATGGAGTTCGTGAAGGAGGAGATGGAGTTGGTGTAGGTGATGCAGACTTGTCAGAAGGAAATAACCTCTTCCCTTGCTCGTTAAATATGTATTCCTTAAATGTCAAAGGAGAGGGTCTCTTGTACTCAAGTTGTGGAGGATTCTTCAAACGAGCAAGCCTTTCTTCAATTTCTTTTACTGTAGGTAGTTTAGAAGGCTCGGTCATTCATGGAATCCTGAATATCATTAAGAATTAAAGAAGTTAGTACATTGTATAGTAAAGTAAATACAAATTAATGATTTACACAAAAGTGTCACTATTCATGATTTACTATTCACAATTTTTACAAGTATGAAGAGAAGTAAAATATACAAAATTTCCACAAAAATAAAACTTCACAT
>BDJD01006007.1:0-10987 GCA_002564525.1 Rosa multiflora
CTCCTCAAGTTTTCAACTTCCACACCATTTACTTTGTCCCATCGAGCCAATCTTGGCTGCCCAAGATTGATCACTCCGGGGATAGGACTTAGCTCTACAAATCTTTCCCACACCCAAAGCTGAATAAATTGAAATGGTGACTTGATGCTGACTTTCATAGCACCATCACAACCTGTCTCTAACTTGCTTGAATCCACAATTGCTGAATTCAATAAACTCAAATCTTTATAAATGCTAGCAAGAATAGCGGGTGCAAGTGCAACTCGGGTGCCCCTAGCTAAATGAATTGCAATGGAAAAGACACCCTTTTGTATTGTATTATAAGATTCCGGAAAAACATACCTGCACAACCACATCACAAGAAATGCTTCATGCTCCAATTCACTGCCATTGTTTTTGAACTTCTTCAACCATAAGCTAGCGGAAGGTCTGCGCGACGCACCCCTGTTTATTTCTGTTCTCACTTCATTAAGTTTCTCTTCTATTTCCTTGAGCTCTCTGTTTTCAAGAGGGTTGAAAATCCACTCTCCAAGAACGGAATAGCCTCCCATCACCATCAAATCCTCTAATGTGATTGTTGCTTCACCCCATGCAAAAATGAAACTATTAGTTTCAGAACACCATTTCTCTGCCAACCCATATATCAACTCGGTGTTTCTTCTAATTTGGTACGTCGAGTTGAAGATTGCTTCATATATACCAGCTTTCTTCCATGTGGATTGGTGAAGTGAAGCCAATCGGTCAACCCAAGAAGTCCAATCTTCTTGAAGCTGAATTCTCCACCCAGGGAATTCTACCTCTAAAGGGCATTCTCTTGGCCCAAAATGTGAAGGGAGGGAGGAGAAAGATTCATTAGGGAACTTAAAAACGGAGGAAGGCACTATCGGTTTCAGAAAATGGGCTATTTTGTGAAATGGGTCTCCACCAGTTGGTGAAACCATGAGCTCTTCTTTCTCTTCAATCATGGTGTCCGGTGGACGGTCCATCAACCAAGGCAGCGAAGATTAGTCACAAGAAAACGGAGAACTGATTTCTTTCTTGACAAACGAGGGAGGAGTTTACTGGGGCCTTGAAGTGGGAATACTCAAAAGACGGGTTAATTACTTTTATTATTTTACGTTCTCTTTTCCAAAAAAAAAAAAAAAAAAAAAAAAAAAAAAAAAAAAAAAAATTTAATGTGGAAAGAAGGTAAAAGGTGGCCAATTTAATCCCAAAGTCTCGCAGAGACTTTGTCTGAAGAGTTGAAGACCATGCAAGCCCCATCAAGACACAGTTATTAATTTGGCAGATAAATTATGAACACAATTTTAGACCAACAAGGTCGACTGAGCAGTTAGAAAATTTAACTGGTGGTGCTAAGAGCAATCGTCAGAGCCCAGCTGATCTTCTCATCTCAAGGCCACCGCCCCCCTCCACTCACCCAGCCATCAACCCTTTGCATAGGGCCTGACCATTGGTACATGTCACTGTCCCCATTCATGGTGAATTAATCATCGACACTCTGATATCCATCATTACTCCACCAGCCACAACTAGGGGTCATCATTCGGTCCTTAAGCTCTAAGCCCATTTCAAGCTCGCTTGGCCTGTAGGGCTGAAGCTCGACTGGACCCTTGTATTAGGGGGGTCGGCCCAACCTTTTTGAAATAAGGTAGGGTAAGGGCTAGGGCTGCCACTTGGTTTGGTAATTACCAAACCGACCGAATGTCAACCGATGTTTTAAGTTTGGTAAACCGAGACCGATAGAACTGAAATCGAAAATTATCGAAAAAGTTGGTTTGGTTTTGGTAAATACCGAATCTACTGATTATCTAAATATTAGCTTTATATACTATGGTTTTCAACACACATACATGTATATTAAGAAATAAACATAAAAATTTTCATAATAGTATAAACATTACTACATATACTACATTAATAGTACATGTATTTTAAGTAACCTAGTCAAAGATAGTTAAATAACCTAGTTTTATTGAAAATGACTCAAACTTGATATCATATATACAAAAGAAAGCTATAATTAGGAGATGAGTACAAAGTTTACGACTATAAAATTGAAGAACCTAGTTTTGTTCGTTCTAATTTTAATTACAAATAATTAGTTGTTCTAAAGTTGGTAATACTGAAAACCGAAATACCGAATTTGGTAGTTATGATTAAAAACAGAAAATTTTGGTTGGTAATTGGTAGCTCAATTTTGAAACCGAAAGATTGGTTTTGAAGTTGGTAATACCTATAACCGATTCGAACTGACCGAATGACAGCCTTTAGTAAGAGCCATGGATATGAAGCCTGGCCTGGTCCTCCGGCCCTGCCTATTTGAGCCCGTAAGGGCCAAGCCTGGCCCGACACTTTAAGCCCACCCAAACAAGCCCTAATAATTTTCTATTTTTCCTATTTTCTATATATATATATATATTTTTTATCCACATACAACTTATCCCTTTATTGTTAAAGGAAAAACACATTATGTGCCTTCGTCAAAGTGATTGACGGAGAGGGAATCAAGTAATTAGCAATCACCGTCAATCAGCATGGATCAAGGACCAATCAGTAGTTAATGTAATCATTGTAATTGATATTTCCGTTGTAATTCTCTCCCCATATAAAGGGACTATGAAATGAAATGAGTAGACCAATTCCAATTGTCATTTTACTTTAACACGTTATCAGCACGCTCAGAGCAAATAGCCAAAGAAAGAAAAAAAAATCAAAACCCTAGAAGAAGAAAAAAAAACCATTTTCTTCTTTTTCTGCAGCCACCAAAAAAAAAAAAACAGATCAGCTTTGCCTCAGATCGGCCTCATCCTTGCAACCCTCCACAGAACAACCCGACTGCAAGTTTCACGGGCCTCCAACTCCGCTCCTCGCTCAACCCGGCCACCAGTCCCACCGGCGCTACTCCCTGGCCCCCGCACCTGCACGCCCAGCCTTCGCACCGCCTTCGATCCCGTCACCAATCACCGATCCATGTAGCCACTATCACCGGTCTCCTGCTGCTGCGTCGCCCACACCTGTGACCTCCATATCAGAAGTAGAAGCAGGCTGCAAGCGCTCCACCCAGACTTTGAGACCCTCCGGCAGAGTTTGCCAGACTTTCCAACCCCTGCCTCCGCCTCCAGACTTGAGGGCATGACTCCGGCCTCCCACCTGCAGCCCACTCGCTCCTCCGCACCGCCTTCGACCAGCCTCCTCACCGTGCTCGCCAGCGCTGCCTCCACACCCAAAAGACGAAACAGATAACCAGAGGAAGAAGAGAGAGAAAAGACAAAGAAGAAAAAGAAAAAAAAAAGGGCGGGTTGACCCGACCCATAAAAAAGGGTGACCTGGCCCAGCAAGAAGAAACAAAAAAAAAAGTAACCTGGCCCAAAGAAAAGGTCAGGCCCAATTAAAAAAAAAAACAAATGGGCCTTGAGAGGTGACGCAGCCCAGTAGAAACAAAAGAAAAAAGGGCAGGCCTGCGGCCCAGAGAAAAAAAAAAAAAAGAGAGAAAAGCAAAGAAAGAGAAAAAACAACAACAAGGCTTTGTGGCCCATGCAAGAGGAAGCAATCTAATTTTTCTTAAGCCTAAAAACATCACTACGCACGCCTGCATCAACACGAGCGTGCGCTAGGATCGTTTTGTTTTCTCGAAATCAAGTATGTTTTCTTTAATTTTTTTTAATCAAGCATGAGAATTTTATTTATGTTTTCTATTTTTAAACATGCCTTTTTATTTTATATATGTTTTATTATTCGTAGAAATTTAAGCATGCTTTATATTTTATTGTTTATGGTTTATTATGAAATTTTGAGCATGTTTTTATTTTATTTACGCTTATATAAATTATGCCTACGAATGCTTTGTATTATGCCATTGTTTACATTTTATTTTATGCATGATATATTCTTGCTATCATTATGTGTAGTATATAATTTGTTGTATATTTGTAAAATTTGAGCATGCCATGAAGTTTATTTCTTATATATGCTATGTTTAAATGTGTTATGCTTATTTTTAGAATGCAACATATATAATCCGCTTTGCCATGATAATGAAAATTCATGAGCATTATACATACATACTTACCATGATAATGCATTTTCATGTAGTATAAAAAAAAAATGTGACCATTACGAATCTTGGTCTTGAAATCTAATTCATATTTTTGAAAATAATTAACGTGGATGTCTTTATGACTGCGTAATTTATTTATTCTCTCTTGTTTATGTAGATGGCTGATCCAACTCGACCTGAATTTGACATTTTGGACTCAGAAGGACTTGAGTACCACCGTTGGGTTTCCAATGTAGAAACTGCCTTTGTGGCAAAAGACTACACTGCCACCATCCAAACTCCCACTGACCCCAAAGACAATGGACCGTCTAATAAGGTGAAAGCAGATGCCTTAATGTTTCTGAGGCGACATATTGATCCTAGCCTACGCTGGGAGTACCTTCAGTTGAAGACACCCAAAGAACTGTGGGATGCCCTTAAGGGACGTTTTGGGAACACTCATGACACTTTGCTCCCAGAACTAGATGTTCAGTAGAATGGAATCCGCTTGCTTGACTATAAAAGGGTCAATGACTTCAACAAGGACATGTTGCGCTTAAAGGCACGTCTAAATCTCTTTGAAAATGAACTCACAGAAGATGATACGATCCAGAAGACTCTTTCTACTTTTCCTACTTCAGCGTTTATACTAGCGAACCAGTATAGGCTGGAGTATGACAACAAAAGAATCACAACCTTCAATAAGTTGAACAGTCTACTGCAAGTGGCTAAGAGACATAATGAGGTTCTCTTGAACAACAATAGGCCCACTGGGACAAAGAAAATTCCCAAGACTAATTATGGAAAAATGAAAGGAGGAAAGAACTTCAATGCAAAGGGGTTTGGACATGCTGATCCCTACCCACGTGGCAACAATGCACCACGTGGAAAGGGACATGGAGGTGGTGGAAACAAGGTGCAAAAGGCACCTAAGAACCCTTCAGTCAAACAGGATAGAGTTGGCAATGAACCATGCTATAGGTGTGGGGTCATGGGGCATTGGTACAAGAACTGCCAATCAAGCAACAGAGTAGCAACCAATTACAAGAGGTATAAGGAGTCTAAAGAACAAGAGGCTCACTATATGGAAGAAGGAGGCAATGACCCAGACGTCAACCTCACAATTGCAGACTTCAATGGCAACAAGGAACTTGCTTAGTCAATGGACATCACTACAATAACATGATTTAAGGACACCTAAACTATGTCCTTAAATACATACAAGGACACTTAAAAAAAGAGTCCTCTATCCGAGTGTCATTGTAAGTCTCAAACAAGGACACCGAAGATGTGTCCTCTTATCTATACGAGGACACAGTTTATGTGTCCTAATAGTTGTGTAGGTGGTGTCCTTAAATCGTTGAATTTATTCGATTTTTATGTACTACACATATTCACATTGTTCGAAATAGCACTATAAAGATATAAAGCAATACATCAAGAGAAAAATTATTAGAATGAAAAGATTATCATTCTACCAAAATAGAAATACTCTAAAGAATATGAGATATGCTCTGTATGCACCAAGAACTAATCGAACCTTGTTAAGTACCAAAGATATTCGTACCAACGGTTATCATGTAAAAACACAATGTGAGAATGGAACTGAATACCTTTATATTAACTCTAATGAATGTGGAAGGAAACGCATTTTAGAGAAACTTATGAGTCAATCTAGTGGACTGTACCTCACTACGATTCGGATCATTGAATCTGACTCATACAGGCTTTGGCATGACCGCCTAGGGCACCCTGGTCGTGACATGATGATTCATATTTTGAAGAACTCACACGGACATCCCTTCTATGGGAGAAAAATCCGCCACACTAAAAGGTGTCGGTCCTCGTATTGGTCAAATGCAGCCATTACCTTCTGAAGTACCAGAAGCACTACCTCCCTCCCATTATGCCTCATTGACTATTTCAAAGGCACATCACTCGTTTTACAAAGCCTGCTCTTTAGCAAAAACAGGATCGAGACTTCCTATGCCACTACAAGAAAAATGGCCTTTTGCAAGGAATTTTTTCCTTGCAAAAAACTGAAAATTCGTTGCATTAACCCAAATGCAAGGAATATTCCTTGCATTTGAGTCCTTGCAAAGAGGCCCTTGCAAAAGAGCAAATACAACAACTTGAAAATTCCTTGCATTTGGACAATCATTTGCAAGGAATTTGTCCTTGCATTTTACAATTTGGGGCCCACATTACTGACCATATGTAAGGATAATTCCTTGCATATCAGTCCTTGCATTAAACTATATACAAGGAATTTTCACTATTTTCCCAAATGCAAGGACTAATATACAAGGAAATTTCCTTACATTTTTGTAAAAGTATGAGTGTGCAAATATCAAATGCAAGGAAATTTCTTTGCATGTTGGTCTTTGCATTTGCTTTTGCGTATCCTATTGTAAGGAATTTGAGAACTTCCATTCCTTGAATAATGTTGTTTTTTTTTTTCAATTAAATATAAATTGATTTTCCAGCAAATAAAAAAAAACTGAATATAAAAGAAATTCTTTATATTTCACATTAAATAACTGCTTCATATATAATCAACTTGTTCATTTGTACATCAAAAGTTAGAAGCACTGCACTAATCTAATTAGATGTCCTATATGTGTTGAGACTTTGAGCTGAGTGAGGCACAAGATCAAAACTCAAGTAAATCCACCAAAGTTCTAATATACTAGTTATGTGTCAGCTTGCATTACTCAAAAGGGACACATTGGATTTGCTTGAGTATTGCTAGACAATACCATAATCATGGTAAAAAGCTATAACTGCACAAAAAGGGACATCAGACCAAAAGTCTAGCAAATGCTCACCCAAACTACTCAAGCAAAGTCTTAGCAGTTGGTGCTAGGATGGGGGAAGTCATCCCCACTCATCTACCCAAGAGATTGCCTCAATAAACATTCCACTTGAGCCTTCAATAGTCCATTTTGTTCCTTCATACTGAGCTTGTTAAAGGTAAGTTGGTCGATAAGATCACGCAATTCAGCTACCTCAGAATTGTTGCCACCCCATGCAGATACTCTACGTATGTTAGAACGTATGTAAGGGACGTTACCAATGCCATGTATCATCCTACCCTTCCTCCCAAGCTCCTTAGCCATTATTGGGTACTCAGCTTCCAAAGTCAGTTTGATAGAATCATGTGCAGTACCCTCGGGTGCCTCTTGGTACAACTTCTCTAAAAGGGCATTCCTCTCAGCCCCCATCTTCTCCTACACAAACAGAAATAATATATAGATAAATAAAAGCTAATAACCTGATTCAAGCAAATAACATAACTAAGGGCCCAGATTTAAGAAAGATGCCCAGATTATTTACGAAAGATTTGGCAATAACCACTTTGATCTTCTTGGTATGAGAAAATTTTATGTATGTAAGTACACTACCTTTGTTCTAGTCTCTGTTTTCGTTCATTAATTGCACATATTTCCATATTCGATACATTCATTTGCAAATAAGGTTGACATTATATTATCATATTCTCAACTTGTGCAGAAATCAGACTTAAAAATACCGGTTGAATAGGATACTATCACCAAAACAGAGTCAGGTTCTGGATATAAACGTCAAGTTACACTTTTTTTTTTGGGTCAAAGATATTCATTAAAAGCTGGGAAGCAGCCCAATCAAACAACTAATAAGAAAGATGCACATTGAGTAGGTCTATATTTAAGAAAGATGCTCATATCATTATTATGCAACTAATAAGATAAAAAAGAATGACAAATATGAAGATAGATGATAAAGAGATTGGCCAAATGATTTACATTCATCATCCATGATTAAATACAGTGATCTAGTAAGAGATTAACGAGCTTAATTTAAAGGCCAAAAGGAGTGGAGGGCTGAGATCATCACCAACACAATCTTAATGCAGTATACACAACCTAAATTGAGTTAAGTGACTTACATATTTGTTCTTGGCAGCCTCATTGATCCATTCATGATTATTATCCTTGTGTTTCTCTCCCCAATTCTGTATGAGTGACAACTCCTTCCCACCCTCCATTAAACAAATACACATATATATTAATAATCAGTTAACTGCCCATTTAAGAGTGGCTTTTGAACTTGAAACTAATTCATGTTTACCTTAGAGGCCACCAAAGCATGTTGCAGGTATGGCCGTGCACCAGCTCTGTGAGTATGTTATTGCATATACCTGTTAGCAGAATTCTTTTCCGCAATCTCCTTCATTATCAATCAAATCTATCAAAGTTCAGTTAGAATAATTGAATAATAAAACCAAAGAAATTAATGAATCCATACAATGCAAGACTGGTTGGTGTATATGTTGTCACAAAGCCAGTGCCAATGTGAGACAGGTCTCTCATTCCATAAATCTGCACTAGGCAGGTTTGCTCTTCCTAGCTCAGGTGAGCCAAATGCTTTCCATTCCTTCTTTAGTCGAGTCTTGAATTGGGAGTAGGCAGTAGACGTTTTGGAATCCACACACGCAACAACAGCTGGATTAGTTAAGTCCACCGTAAAGAACACCTGATTAAGAATTGTTAGGTACATAAAATTTACATTTACTTAGGTACACGTATACTTATTAGAATTGTTAGTAAATAATTATTTATTTAAAACAAAGAACAAATTCACCTCATTTAGGATAAACTCACCCGCAATTCCTCTCTTAGCAACCTCTTATCATCTTCTTCATCAATATCAGACCAGCCATATTTACATACTGGTGCCCCACCCCGAACAGTAATTCCTATCTCAGAAGTAAACATTTTAGAAATTGTGTCATCAGAAGGGACATGGATGGTCGGATGAAAGTCAACACGCAGAGGTCCATCATTAGCCTTTATAAGCTCCTGAAGAGCTTTACCACATGATTTACCACGCTTCATTTTCATGCCAATGCCCACAAAAAGGATTTCTGCAAGCAAAAACCAATTATATATATATATATATATATATTTACCTACCCTATATGCCTAACCTAATTTTCTTTGGGAAAAAAAAAGAAAAAAAAAAGAAGAAATAGAAAAATCGAACACAAATACAATTTACCTTGTTGGGTAGGCAGCTGATGAATTGATGGATCTACGTTAGCTGGTAGTGGCACATTAGTTTGTGGTGGCAAATTAGCTCTTGGTGGCGTGTTAGCTCTTGCTCGTACATGACTGACATGAGCATGAACAGTAGTTGTTGCTGACACATTTTCATGCACAGTAAGGGTAGCAAATGCATTATCTGTCAATGGCATTGCTGGCACAGTCTCACGCACAGTAGGTCTAGCTGACACATTATCTGCCATAGTTGTTGTAGCTGGCTGTTGAGGTGGAGGCACTTTTTGAACCTTCCTTATCCGCTTCCCTCTCCCTTGAGCCATCTGCAATATGCCAATTACCTTTAGCTCAATTACAAATAAAACAATTTCCTTAGCTTAAAGAAAAATAAGTACAAGCAGTGCACTAATCATACATGGAATACATTATAAAAAAATAACGTGTTACTGTCATCATCTGTATTCGCATCAGATGTGAACTACATCAATAGTTTTCAACTTTGAATAACCACAACTAGAGCAGGGACATACTGTCTCATTCTCCTCATTCACATTCTGTTTAGCAAATTCAATGAATGATTTGACCCCATTTTTATACCCACTACATTGATCGCAGTGAATCCACTGCCTATTCATCTTAGAGTTCCTGTTATTTCGTGAAAGGTACACCTATTGATAAATGAACATATACCCTATATTAGTATTTGTATGAAACGTATGTGTTCAGTTTGTTTTTAATTTTTATTTTCATTCATACTAAGAAATGCTTATTCAGTATTACTTGGTCTACAATCATTTATAATATTATATCCTAACTCTACAACTCTTTCAAAAAGAACTCAAGTAAATAAGCACTTATATATACACATATATAGTGCGTGTGTATACATGCATATAATGGGCCAATATGCTTCAAAAGTTATTGAAGGAAAGCAATTAAACAAAGTACTTAAAAATATATACCAAGATCATAATGAACTAAAGATATGCTGACACTTTTGAACATGTAAAAATGCTGGTAGATCAATATTTCATATCATGACATATTGAGATACTTGAAAAAAGTAGGCAGTGAAATCAAACCTTTTCCTTAGCTTCTTTGAGGACTGCACAAGCTCAACTCAATGACTTCACGCAAATGGTTTCAGGAGGATTCTAATGACCTTAATGGTTTCCTTGTACTACAATAATATTTGCAAGATCAAGTAGTTAAATTTTGACACAATAAGTATAAGTGACACTATTAAAAAAAAACAGATAATAATTCTTTGGTCTTTCCTAGTAAGTGTCAGATAATAATCCTTTTAAGATTAAATCTAAGTATTGATGATAGACAATTTTTTTCAAAAAGGAAATACCTTTTATAGCAAAGCAATCAGGATCAATAATGACGTTGTTGAATGATCTTTAACTCAATTAGGTGTAGCAAGCCCTGAGAAATTGAAAAAACCTTACTATTTTTTTTTTTTTTTGAGAAGAAAAGAATCCATTATAACTAAGAAAATTACAAAACATTGGAATAACCGGTTGTGGTATCAACACCACGACACCTATTCCTACCAAGGTCCATAGTTATGGGTCCGTCACCAATAGCAACATCCATGAACCGAAAAGGTCCAACCCCTAACCAATTTTTCCGCCTATCACCCCAGGCTACAAAGAACGATAACCAATCCTGAGCGTCACGATACGACCTCGTCACCAACATCTAGACAAACCACTCCACCCTCTTCCACACCGTGTCCCTAAACCGCCAGACCACGTGCAAGGGAAATCCACCTTTCCGTTGATAACCAACCAGCATTGAAATTATAACATATTGTTCCCAAGAGTAACACCATATAGATGGCTCCACAAAACGACAAGAACCTCCAAACCCTAGCTCAAAAGAGTAGGGACGATTTATTCGA
>BDJD01006008.1:9293-41704 GCA_002564525.1 Rosa multiflora
GTAGAGAGAAGGAGAAGGTGTTAGAGGGAGAGATATTTGAGGTTTATTTTCTGGGTTTCGTGGTTGGTTGGAACAGAATGAGCATTTGATTTTGGTATTTGATATATATGAGTGGTTTTGAAGATGGCCATGAATATGCCTGAGTTCTGATTGGAGGTGCTTCAAGGTGGACCAAGTAGATACAAATCATTTTTGGCTCTTGCACTTTTTCCCCTATACTTTGGGGTTATTCTTTGACATCTGTCCATCAGTACATGCACAAGTCTTCTTGCTGTTAAGCCCTTTTATTCTCTAATAACAAATTTGTATTGAAAAAAAAAAGGGGAAAACGAGAATGAAATTGACACCATTTTTCCAAATCACATCATTCTCTATCATAAATTCACAAGTTACAACACCCGGTACACACCAAATAAGAGATTTCTTTCTAATATATTAACTAAGATTTTAAGTATGAATGATTTTTTATGAAAAAAAAATTATAAAATTGATATTGTTCGTCTCTTAAAAGATGTTTGAACAACCACGTAGGATAGGGCTTTCTGTTTGTGCTAGCTAGAGAAAATATTAATATTATTTTAGAGTGAGAAGAATACTAGGAGAAAATATTGCAAAATATCAATTGTTCACATTAGGTTTGAGAGTAGATCGAGAATAATTAAAAAAGACATTAGAGTTGTGAGAAGAATTTTTCATACTCCTTAACCAAATACCAAGAAAAGAAATCAAAACAACATTCTTATTTTAATTTGCTCCTTTTACAAGCAAACTAAAGCATACCTTTCAAAGTTTTCTCAATATCTAAACCCCATTTTTTGTTGGAGACCAGGAAGATTAGGTTATCCAAGAAGATGAAAACTTATTGGAAGACCAAATCCAAGTTTGAAATGTACAGTTGAACGGTTGCCTATCAAGTGGGCTCATGCCTAATTGTCTCTGCCGTGGTCTGATTGATTGTAATATGTACATGGAATAGTACAAGTATGAATAGTACAAGCATTAGGATAAGGCTGCTTTTTCCTAAGAGTGACAAAACAATGGAAACAAGTATATTCGTTTAAAGCCCTTCTTCCCTCCCAAAGGATCTTCAAACTTTGAGAAGGCACATTCCTCTTGGGATATACCCATTCAGTAACCTCCAAAACAGTTCAGAATTTAGCACCTAGAACTTTGATCCGAAAACTTGTGCGAGAAAGGCTTTGACACAGCAGAAATTTCAACCCCGACAAAAAAAAAAATCAATTTAATAAAATGAAATTCTCGATATTCAAGTTATATAAGAGATTGATGTTAGTTTATAGAGGTTAATTCTACTTATGATGATGATGAGGATTGGAAACAATCGTATCAATTCTCCATGTTTGGCCTTACAATGTTAAGGTTATCGATTTGCACTCTATATTTGATTGATAGGTTATATTAGGTTTCGGCCTCTTCCCTGTAATCAAACAAAAATCGATTTTCCTTTCAGACATGAGTTTCCGTATATCATTGGGCCAGAAAGGCTACGTGCCCAATGGACTCAAATCGAACGAGTGCAGAGACTAAACATCCTACTCTTTTCTCCTGTCTATCTTCCCAAATGTCTTGTCCAAACCTACATCGCCTTTACTCTCCTTGACGGTCAGATTCTGCCACACTAACTACATCATCTTCGATAATGGGATTCCGATGAAGGATGATTTTGAAATACTACATTTTGTTCATGGTTGACCTTGCCAGAAAGGGGCAACCTCAAATCCATTTTGATCCATTCTCTTAATGCTCAGAACAGGTTCCATCTGATCAACTCCCTATTGATGAACGGTCCTCATTCATTTTGTGATTCAAGGGTCAATCCTCAATTAAGATTCATGACTAATAAACTTTAGGCTTTCAATTTTCTACTTTAACTAAACCTAGTCCAGATGTTGATTAAACTTCAGTTCATGATGACATAATGAACAGGTGCTCAAATTTATTTTTACAGACCACTTTTTTTGGTCAAACCTTGGATACTTGTTACCCCTAGGCCCCAGCTTTTCAGAGGGGTTGTTACTGCTTAATGCTCAGATTATCAGTGTACTTGTTAATCTAGAAGACCCAGTTTTGCCCCTTTAGACCGAACATAATTTGAATGTGGGAATATCTGAATGCCTAAACCTTACTCAAATAAGGCAAAGGCCAGAATCTCAATCACCAAATTCTTATTGGCAACGTACAGCACTGATAGCCCTATTGCAGTAAGAGCATCAGAGACTCTAATTTGTTGCCTTCAATACCAAATCCAGTAACTCAGAAAAAGTAACCACAGCTAATTTTTTAAGACCAAAAAAGTACAATTCCTGCAAGTAAAAACAAACTGAGAAAACCTGAATTAAAATGTGGGAAAATCTGAATGCATAAACCTTAGAGAAAAGGGCTTACGCCAGAATCTCAATTCCCAAGAAATTACTCTTGGCAACGTACAGCACTGAAAACCCTATAGAAAAAGAGCATCAGAGACTCTAATTTGTTGCCTTTATCAACAAATCACAATTATACTAAAATACAACACTAACCAAGACAAACCAAAAAAACACATCATACATTGAGAATATGTAAATAGATCATACCCAACCACCATGCTTATACTAAAGTTTAGATCTTGGTTGGAAAAACAGTAAATTCAATGCTCTAACTCTATCCCTATTAACCATATTAACCTAGAGTAAGAAAGTGAATCTTCCACAATTATGAATATGGGAACATCTGAATGCATAAACCTTAAATAATTAGAAGGTAAATGTCAGAATCTCAGCTCCCAAATCCCTATTGGCAACGTACAGCACTAAAACGCTATAGTAATTAAGCGCATCAGAGACTCTAATTTGTTGCCTTTCCACACCAACATCCAACAACTACAGTGCTTCTCTATTCAGCTAAACTCCCTCCCATCTAGATCTTAAGACTACAACTTCGTCGAAAGAACAAAAAAAACAGAAGGCTCAGAAAATAGTGTTGGCATCAACAAGCTCCAATCTGGGGCTTTCAAAGTTTGATGGTATATAATACATTCATCAAGGCCTCACCAAGAAAACAACTTTGCAATAACCTATGAACCAGAAACTAGAACAAGTTGAAAAAAAAAGCTTAGTAAGAGGCCTCAGAAGCTAGAGGTTAATGCATCAGAGATTTCTCTCAGATGGTACGGACAATACATCTAAACATCACCGGCCACAATAACACAGAAAACAAGCATAAGAATTTGAGGGTTGAAAACGTAGGAGGGAGGAGGAGGTTGCATATAACAGTGTGATGCGTTTGAAGGATTAAGGTTAAGGGGTTTATATAGTAGTTGCCAAGAGAAACAAACCCTAGTGGTGGCAAATTACTAGCATGTCCTCACCTTTGGTGGGAGCATTGGACCATAAATCAATTAAGGGCTTGGACTCATTAGCCCATTTGAGAAAACTGAGGCCCAAATATGGTCAGTTACTACAGTCTTGAAGGCCCATTTTCTGAAGATTTTATTTTAGGCCCTTGATTTTTGTCGACTCCTTTCTATGTTATTCCTTGTCTTTGTTCTCATAAACATGTCACAACACATCTATCAGCGTTCATAGTGGAAACACAATTGCTTTCTCTTAATACGTAGAAACTTTATATTTTGGTCCTTAATTTTAGCCCTTTAGATGCTCATTGACTCGATCATTTGTCGAAAGAGTATGCGGACTCTTTCCTTCTCGCATTCTTTCAGTTTTTCCACAATTTTTCAACAAACAAGATTTTAGCCTTGCCCACTAGTTAACCCTGCCTTCTCAATATTGTTATCTTCTTCAAGGTTCAATATCGTTCACTATGAATCTATGATACCTAATTTTAGCCATTTAGATGCTCATTGACTCGATCACTTATCGAGTTATCGAATAGTATGTGGACTCTTTTCTTCTCGCATTCTTTCGGTTTTTCCATAATTTTTCAACAGACAAGATTTTAGCCAAGCCACTAGTTCACCCTGCCTTGTCAATACTGTTATCTTCAAGGTTCAAATGTTCAATACCATTGACTATGATAATAAAAAGAACACTAAAACTGGAGGAACTAAAACCGTAACAAGGTACTAATACCATTAAACATCCAGCTCGTAGTACAAATGAAGAGATTAGAAGATGAAAACAAAAACATCAGTTTATTTTAAAAACTTTTGTGCTGTGGAATACTGAGTTTCTGCCCCTAGCTACTACCATTTTCACCATCATACGCTAGTTTTGTGTTCCGGCCGGTGACTAAACTCAAAATCGATATGCACAAAGGCCCGTTCGACTTCAGCAAGTTGCTCGAGCTTCACTTGGAGTTCCTCGCCAATGTTATGTGCTTTGTTCAGAAGCATGTCTTCTGGCAAGACTATGTCGACCTCCACAAAGTAATAGTTTCCAAATGTGTATGCTCTCACTGTATCAATGTGCTTGATCTCCTCATGGTGGTTCCATATCAGATAGGTCAACTTGGCCAAAAACTCAGGTGGAGCTGTTCTTCCGATTAGCGAACGCACATTCTCCAAGACTGTCCTCGCCCATGTATTGATGGTGTAAAGTGCAATCTTGCATCATTTGTTCAAAAATAAAATCAGCATTGCTGGATAAACATGGTATAACTCTTGAAATTTGAGAAAATTTCCATGTGGTGAGCAAGCAAAACTAGTTTTTATTACGAACGAACTTACCACAATAGCACCAACAGGATCAATCCACCATTTATACCGGTGGGCTAGGACTGCTGCAGCTAGACCAACTGAATTAGTAATGACATCAAAGAAGTGGTCTTGTGCATAGGCCCGTACAATTTCATTTTTAAATCTACGACAGTAGACCATGAGCAGAAACTTCACTACCGTGACCGAGACCATGATGGCAATCATCCACTTCTCCTGTGCATCTTTCATTTCTGTTGGGGACTGTAGTCAATGAAGGACACAAGAAGTAAGTAAGTTTGACAGAACTACTGACTAAATAGATTGACAGAACTTGGCAGACAAACACATGTACAACAAATAACTTCCCAGTACAATCATGATTAAAGATCTTAATTGTAATGTAAAAAAGGAAAGAAAAAAGAAGACCACCAAGTTCAGTTTGTGATTTTCATGATTCGCTAATTTAGGTGACTCAATAACAGTGAAAATCTACGGATATGCATCCACAGAAATATTTACAACATGATTGGAACCTCTAACCAGCCAGTTAAAAGAGAGCATATCAGCAATACATTCCACAAAACCAACAGAGTCATAGTCTGAAACCTAGAGATCGATCAGGTCCAACTTTCAGGTTGGAGTGGGGAAAACAAATGGATCGCTTACCTTTGAGACGAGTTCCCGAGCAGACTCAAGCAATATTTGCAGTCCAAGAGTTGCCATAACAGATGCAAAGACAATGATACCCTGCATGAGCAAGCATAATTAGTAGAGAATCTAGATATATACAAAGAACAGAAACAAAGATTCATCATGCACAATGTGGACACAACTTTGCATGTCTGACACATTATACTGATTATTGCAGTCAGAATGGTACTCACTCCTAGTTACTCAAACTTTTACTCAAAATGTTAAGATGTCATTAAGATGTCAAATCGCTAACTTCTAGTACTAAAATTGGCATCTAGGAACCGAACTAACGTATAGTCTTTGCTCAACCAATGCTATCTCTCTATTAACTCATCAATAGTTGTCAGAAAAAAATATAATTATTTTCAGACTTTCCCTAAGTTAGCAAGATTGATGATGCCTTACCACTGGTTGCATACGTTTCTTTCCAATAGGATAATGAAAGCGGTTTGGCTTTCTCATGGCATGGGCAGTGAACCACAAAATAAAGCCAGACAAGAGATCCAAGAGGGAATCCAGGGTAGAGGCAATAACTGCCAGTGATCTGCTCATGATTGAAGCATAAACTTTTGCAGCAAAGAGCAGCAAATTAGCTACATTTGATATATGAACTGCCATCCTCTCACTCTTAGCTAGCTGCTTCATTTCATCCTGAAATTTATTCAAAACAGAGGAGAATTAAAAACAATAAAATTATGCAGAAAGGAACATATGAATTTTAATTGAGAAATTAAAACTCCAAGATGTTCCATGTTACGAGAAACAATGACGGCACAGGCCGTTTTCAGTAACCAGGCTCATAAACCTTGGATTTGGTGTACAGAATAAAAATCAATGATAATGACATTGAAATTCTCTTTCATTGCATTGCTCGGTTAAACTTAACAGTTTATTTCTTTTCACTAAATGCTGGCAGATTGGAACCCTGCTAAAGCTCTGGCAGATTCTGCCAAATGCAACTAAATTGCATTTAATTCACTGAACTTAATTAGAATAGAGGAATATGAAAACCAATCTCATAGCCTAAACAATTTGAACTAACCTCTGTGAGACTTCCTGGCAACCAACCCTCTTCAGCCATGGTCTCCATCTCACTGTACCCTTCAAGAAGCCTTCCTTGTTGCTTGTAATATTGCTCAACTCTGTACTTTTTCCCTAAGGTCAAAACACAGGAATGTTAAGCCCAAGAAGCCCATCAAAATCATGGAGTAGGAGAAAGAGTGAAAAGCTCGAAAGCAAATCAAAGTGTCCTAATGTTACATATCATTCTTGATCCATTCCTACTCGACAGATATTTACACGAAAAGGTACACATATTCAGAAAACTGTAAATAATAACGAACATATATAGTTCAACAGAGCACTCCAATTAGAAAAACTTCCACACTTCTATGACAGAAGCATAACATAACAGAAACAAAGACTGCAGACAAACACTAGGGATAACAATTTAAAAAGCCAATGGCTTTCAGCAACAACTCCTCCTGCCTCAAGTTCTTAAAAAATTTAATTCAAACCCAATTCTTCAAAAAGTTTCAGAACTTTCCAACAACCCAAAAATCCCCTTCTCATCTTTGACCTATTTTCCAAGAAAGAACCACTCCAAGAATCACTGTTAACACCAAAAACAAAACCGTTACAACTATTCATTAACATGAACTACTGCGTGTCAATACAAAACAGGGCTTTCAACAACAAAGCCCTGTCTTTTTCACTTCATCAACAAATCAATTCAAACCCTATTCAAAGTTCTCAACTTCCCCACAAACCCAAGATTTCCTTTCGCATTCTTCAACTTATTTTCCAAGAACGAACCACCCAACGTTCCAAAAACCACAGAGAAAAACTCCAAAGGGTCCAAAGATCAAACCTTTAAACCTATTCCACAAACATCAACATGAAAAATCTTAATGTACTTCAACAAAAGACTAAAAAAAAAAACAGACTTACTGGGTGCGCAGAGACGACGGATATTACTGAAGGGTCGACACCCTTTTTCACCTTCACCCTCGTTCTGTTCCGGAATCCGAAACTCATTGATGTTAAGCCTCCAAGACCTGCTTGGCGCGACGCCGTTCTCCGACTCGAGAAGCGGTTCCCTCCGGCAGTCTCCACCGGAATTCGAGAGCGGACTCTTCTCCATTGTTTGGTACAATCACAGAGAGTTTTGTGCTGTGTGTGAATATGAAAATATAGAGTGAATGAAATTTTGTTGCTTTGGTTTGGTTTCTCTTTCCTTTCTTGTTTGGATTGCCAACATTAAAAGTTTTGTAACCACCTGTGCCCGGAATACGTGGAGACTACTATGAATTTATGTGTTCTAGACTTCTAGTGCAACGAGGAAATAAAATATACCATACAGGGTAAAATAAGATTTTTAAATTGGAAAAGACGTTCGGGGATTTTGTGGATTTTACACCTCTTCGTATTAATGTCATTGTCCATATGTGACCAGACCGGACCGACTTATTATTCACTGTGGTTTGCTTTTGAGTACTCACTAACGAAGCTTCGTGCATGTCCTGGTGTGGATTCAAAGTTGTAAAAGACATGGAATAATATTTTGGGGTGAATCGTGAATGATGAATCAACCACCCACAAAAGTAATGGCAAAGTTTCGTTCCATCTCGTGAGACGCGTAGATACGGCTCTAGCAATGGATAGGTGGTGACTACTCATCTTTAGATGAGATGTTTTTGTGCAAAGCAAGGAAGCATGTCCATAAACAAATAAATGGAAATATTATGCAGATTACAAGAGTACCCAATTTGAGCCATCGGTGGTGGAGACCTTAAATTCTGGTTGTAGTCGTGGTTTTAGATTGTAGTTTGTTTTTTCCTTCCAACAAAAAAAAAAAATTTGGGCCATCGGTGGTGCCTTTGATGTAGGTGAGAGAGGTATAGGTGTGGTGTTTTGTGATTATATGACAACGTTCCTTAATAGTTGTAATTTACGTGTGGAGCATGTGATTGATGTCGAGCATGCTGAGCTTTTGGTGATCGTCATGGTTGTGTCAGATCGAGGTTTGGATCCGGTTTGCTTTCGATTAAACACCAATTCCATTATACTATTGGAGAGTGACCCATTGTCGCTTTATATATTAGGATGCTAGTTAAATGGTTCATAGTTGCTAAATGAGCCCTTAATGATTACTTTGATGTTGCTCCGCTTATGTTATTAATCTCTTCATGGAGAATTGTTTTTGTTTGTCGTGATCAAAGAAAGGGATTAACTTCCAATAGATGTGGTGATGAAAGTAACTGAAATTTTAAGTACGTAAGATTTAATTAGGACAACTATGATGCATATCATCACATTCTTTAGAACAAAACCTAAAATTCTTGGCCGTATGCTGTTCGCTGCAATTAATTTTACTACAAGATAAGTTGATGCTATTGGATCCAAGATTCTTTTAGAGTTTTAGAGATGAAAGGTGATGTGAAGCCTGACCTCAAATTCTAATTGGATGAAGTTTGGTACCACGTTGCAAATTGACACCTCAAATGCCTTGGAACATATATTCGCTAGCTACAAACAATGAAACGTACACCAATATATTTTATATTGCATTGTTTTTTGTCAGTACCATAACATTCTCGAAACCCAAATTTATATTCTAGTTTTGACATTGATATCTCAAATTTCAAGGCAATCTAGCTTTGATTATCAAGTCAGTATGTGAAAATTTTGTCCATAACACTAAAAATCCTAACAATACATTATACATATAACAAACAACATATAAAAAAAAAAACACTCTAACAAGATTAGCTTTTACTGTTCTTGACTTCATCTCAACAAATTCATAAAATAGAAAAACATATACATGGGCGACAATGATGGCATATACTCATTGGGATTTCATTCTAGACTTATTAGGAGTCAAGTAATTGGGCGGCTTTGATATACTCATGCATACTCTAGGAAACCATTGTTAACTATAATATAGATGTGTTAGGCAGATTGGCCCCTTCGATTATTTTAGCGTTGTAGTTGATATCTAGAGAAAAATTAAACCATATATTAAATCAAATAATCGTTTAACATATATGGGTATTGCTCGAGAGCAGTAGTGGGATGAGCAAGTGAATTAAGAATTCATATAAAATGACAATTCAAGAGGATTTAGTGGAAAAAGTTGTGATGATCTAAGATTCATAGTTAAACAAATGAAACACGAATCACTTTGGATTCATTTTGGGAAAAAAAAAAAAGAAGCTTATTATACTAATTGTAGATAAACTCTCTTTTCTTCTTTCGATAGATGAATAAGATGATGGAGTGATGGTAGGTAAGCTTCATGTCACTTGCACGCATATTTCATTATTTTGAGTGGGCAAAGTAGGCCAATCCTTTCAAAAAAGATTGAATTATAGAAGACACCGTTATGAGTGAGTGTCATACTTTCTCGAGTGTCTGTATGCATATGCAAATTGCAAGACGTCTCATCATGCATTCCACTCTATAAAACATATATAGTTGCTAGTCATAAAGAAGAAATATATATATATATATATATATTTCAATAAATATCATATCGATATATCATTAACTCAAGTCAGAAATGATTATTACATATCCTTCCTCTATCGACATGGGGTAGATAAAAAGTTCGTAATAATACCACAACGATACATAGATTATATCCAATTATTTGACGATTCTCATGCTCACTTATTCAAGAAAACCTATAAGCTATGTAACACACAATAAATAGGCACATACAAAAGTGCATAGCTCTCTAAAATTATTTAGAAAGAAAAGACTAACTAATTAGGAGTCCAAAAGAGCCCCAAGAGAAGAAGTCCAAATCCAAGTCCAATAAGACAGATCAGGCTCAGGCCCAGTGTCCATCCCTTCACCCACTGATCGCATGCACAGAGCCGAGTTCGCAAGTCCCATTCCGGCACGACCTGCGTCGCCTCGATCCACGTCGTTCACTACTTGCGCCGCCCAACCAACACTGTCTCGCCGCCACGAGCAGTTTCTCAAAAAAAAAAAAAAGTTGAATAATAATAGTATTAAGAATAAATAATAATACTGGGATATTTACAAATTATGGTTCAGTATGGTTCATAAAAATGTCGTCATCCATGTGGTGGCCAAATTGTTTGGCAATGGTACATTGGGGAAGTTGGGATTCTTATGCTCCTTTCTAGAGCAGTAGCACGTGGAACGAAATCGATCGATCATATCGACTAGCACTTACCTCTCAAAAAAAAAAAAAAAAATGTCGACTAGCACTTCAAATGAATAATATTATAATTTCACATGACATCCAAACATTCTTCCAACCAAAGATAGCAACTTAAAAAGAAAAGAAAAAAATGTTACTCTAGACAATGGAACGTGTTTATTGCTAACATCAAAGGGACTTCTATTGCCAGCAGTCGCCCATTATTTGGGCAACTCGTAGAAGCCTCATCCTCATATTTTCATCTCCTTCTTTCAAAACATCATATTTAATATTCGGTGTTTGATGAGTAATTATTTTATGGTTCTAAATGTCGCGTGTCATATTTAAACCTTATTCAGTATACTCTAAACAAGTGATCTAACATTTTCAGTTGGGCTTGCATCCCAACTAAGCTTTCATCTGCTAGGGTTTCCCACCTTTGGACTTGTATTTGTTGGGCCTGATCTTCTGTTGGGTTTTTATTTTACCTTTAATTGTTTTCATCTAAGAGCTCCTCCTATGGGGAAGGAGTTTGTAGGTTTTCTTTTATGTGCCAAGAATGCCCGGCCATGACATCTCTGTCCTTGATTTCTAGAGTGTTTTAGTGTAGTTTTTAGCTAAGCTTCATCATCTGTAAAAATGTTGAATTATTTAGGTATTGACTCTTTTAACAGTCCTATAGGGATATGTTGTTATGTAGGCCTGGGCATTTTAGCCCGAAAGCCCGGACCGAATCGATCTGGACCTTCAGGTCCGAGCAAGGCTTTGAGAAAAAAAAAAAACACAAAAAAATAAGGCCCGGACCATTTGCATTTAAACGGGCCCATCCGGGGCCTTGTTATTCATACGGCTGAAAGCCTGAAGAAAAGCCTGAAGAAATATAACCCTACATATGTAAGTATACTGCCTTGACTAAGAGACTTCAAACTCACAGCCTTCTTTTGGAAATTGACCCAGATCCTTTCCCAAATAGCCAAACTCAACCCCGACCCTTTCCTAAACTGGCAATTTGCAGCCTTCTTCAGTTGAATCAGTTCTTCACTTCTTCGATTCCCTTCGCAACAAGAACGCTTAACAGCTTCACTTTTCCAGTTTCCCTTAGAAGCTCGAAGCCTCGAACCCAGCCCAGGAGCTTTCCCAATTTCGAATTCGAAAACCCCAATTTCCAAAAACCTAACAATCCCTAGCCCTCAATCCCTTCTACTCTTCTTCGATCTGTTCGAACCCACTTGAATTCCTAGCTTTCCCGATTTCAAATTCGAAAACCCCAATTTCCAGAAACCCAACAATCCCTAGCCCTCAATCCCTTCTGGCCTTCTTTGATGACTCTTGCAAGAAAACTAGACTGCAACTTAAAGGTTAGTAATTGGTGAATATTGTTCACAAGCATACATATCACTTGTGTGTGTCTGTGTGTGTGTGTTCCCAATTGATAGGTAATTATTTTATTCCAATCACATTTCAATTTTACTTGAGTTATGGTTTCAGACTTTCAGCAAAATGAGTTTTTCTTCTTCCTAAACGATGGAATGTACTGACTGATATTTATTTTTGGTTGTTTCTATGTTTTTCTTGTTTTTGAGCTTTTGTTTTGAGCTTCTGCTCTGTCACTTTCATGTGGGCATCTATTTGACTATTTGTTATTGTTGTATTTACTCGTTTGTTTAATAAGTCTGCATAATGATGTGAGATGGTTGACTAATAATGTGATCTGCATCTGTGCCTATTTGACTAATAATGTGATTTGCATAATGTGAAATGGTTGTAGGATGAACATGGCTTGCTGGACACAATTTGATGGCAGCAGCTGGAGGCTTGGAAGCAAATTAATTTGGTTTCAAACTTTATTTTTTACTTGGTCAGAAATAATTTATTTGCCTATTTGGTTTGGAACTTCATCTGGTATATAATTTGATTAGTACTTCAGTTCTTTAGTTGGTTTTATTTAAACTTTGAAGTTTGAACTTTTGAAGTTGGAAACTTCACTTCTTCAGTTCTTCATTCATACGGTTTGAATTTAAACTTTGAAACTTCATTTGTTTGTACTTTGTAACTTTGAAGAATCTATGAAGTTTGGAAATTATTCTCTTAATTTTGTACCTTAGTTTGTGACACTGATTTGTATGATGTTATTCTCTTCTTTTAAACCCAGAAAATCAGAAACCTAATGAAATTGTGGAGAAAATGAATAATGTCAAAATTGGACTTTTGGGCCCGAAAACCCAACAGGACCAGCCCGTTCAGTTACTGTCCGGGCCTTCACGGTCCCTATAACTGGAAAACTTTATTTGAGCCCGGCCCGAATAAAACGGGCTTGGTCCCGGGCCTAGCAAAATGACATAGGGTCCCGACCTGTGCCCAGGCCTATTGTTATGTGTAATTTCGTTGATCAATGTAATGTTTCTTGAAAAAAAAAAAACTGTACTCTAAACAACAGATGATATCTTTAAAAATTAACCATCATAATAATTAATCAGAAATTAATTCTCATACACAGATACGTATTTGATGAATTTATAGTAATAATGGTTCAACTAATGACCGCTAGAGGTTTCTGTTTGTAATATTCTTTTCCTCCTCAAAAAAAAAAAAAATGGTTCAACTAATGACCACTAGAAGAAGAAACAACTTTTGAGACTAGATAAAAGGAAAGAAAAAAAACAACTATTGAGACATCACTAATCTCATTTAGAAAACACAAGTACATGACACAAGAACTGGGACGTTGGACTATTATTTAAATATTTAGATCACACCACTACATTTGGAAATAAGTTTTTCGAATTAAAAAAACCAGAGACGTAGATGAGAATGATCACAAGAAATCATATTCCTACTCTCAGAAAGTAATGAGTATAAAGTCCCAAATATATCAAATCTCGGAGCACTTGCTCTTATCTTGTTTAGGAGGTGCAAACTGCTTGCAGAGCTTGGATCTTTCCCAAGGATCCAAGGGAACTCTTGGTGGTGGTGGTGGTTGAGGGGTCGGTGGTTTTGATTGTCTGAGCTCATTGTCTCTGTCAACGAACTCAATATAGGCCATTGGTGCAGCATCACCAACTCGTCTACATGTCCGAAGCAGCCTTATGTATCCACCTACTCGATCTTTGTATCAATAGGCCAGTTCTGTGAATAGCTTGTGAATTACAGCATCCCTACGAGCAAAAGCAGCAGCACGCCTTGCAGCACAGAGTGAACCGTCTTTTCCAAGCTGCACCATTCTATCAACCTGACGTCGAACCTCTTTTGCCTTGGCAACCGTGGTTTCAATGCGTTCGATCTTCACCAACTGCGACACCTGTGTCCTGTTCAAAAGTGACTAAAAACTAAAAAAGGAAAAACTATATCGTTTACGGAAAACTGAAATTGGGAGAGAATTGAGTCGTACTTTCATTGATCATGTATCATCCCCTAGAGAAATTTTTCAGTACTACCGTCAAACCACATCAGCATGCTGAAATGGTTTAACGGTCAAATAAAATGTTTACACTTGGTTTCTATTAAATGTAATTATTTCACATTAGTTGTGAAAAGACCTTAGTAGGTTTCCGTGGAGGTCTGTTGCTTGTTCCTTTGATCGATTTAATATATTATCCAATTGAACCATGAAGTTTGGCCTCACAATGAGAATTGAAGTTGGAACAATGAAACTCCATTAACTCATTCATTTGATAGATGAACACCCATGCTTTCGTAATTAGCACATGACTTGAAGTTCATATGCCAGTTACCAATTATGTCCAGATCATTCTAGATCACTCGAGACACCACGATGGAAGGTTAGACCAGGTTTGGTATCGATTTCGATGGAGGTTTTTAGTTTTCGTGATCTGGATCTCTCTATTGCTTTATAATTGGTGTTGGCTATTGGCTCTACTTGAGAGATATGGATTTCATTGGAATATAGGTTTTGAGGATGGAGGTGGATGGAGAACTAAGAGGGTATTTTCACAAAACACCATAATAAATGGATTTTAATTGTATTCCACAAAAGGCCAAGTGTCAAAATCTAATAGGAACGTTATACCATTTCAGCTGCTTACATGGTTTGACAGTAGCACTGAAAAATTTCTCCATTCGCTAAATGAAAGTACAACTCAATTCTCTTCCAATTTTAGTTTTCCTTAAACAATATAGTTTTTTCTTTTTTAGTTTTTAGTCACTTTTGAACAGGTGTACATTGCAACCAAATTTGTAATGAATCTTATTTGGTAATTTGTTGCTGCAGGGGTCTAAGCTTTAGTGTAAGTAATTTCATTGTGAGTTGTGACGACTTGGTGAAGTTGGTGAATATATTCACTCCCATAGGTCAAGGAAGGATGGGCCTAATTGCCACGACCAATTGTCAATATCCACGAACCAATTTTGATTAGAACTAGATCTAAAGTTTTTGCATAACCATAACACAACTACACAAGCTTTGGCTTCCACATGTTTTGCTTTTGCCACGAAACAGTACCTCAATGCCCCCGGTTTGGGACGTTTGGGACGCTTTCAAAGGCACCGTCATGTGTGCCTTTGCCCAAACAACAGTCGTTGAGTCGATCAGGACTGACCTTTACAACTTAGATTTTACATCTGCCATCCACCGTTGAGAATAAGTTCTCTGAAATCAAAAGAAAACAGAGGCTTCACATGAAAATAATTTCAAAAAATGGGTACTCTCAGAAAATTATGAGAATAAAATCTTAACAGGCTGTAACTAAATCTCAGAGCTTAAAGCTTGGACTGCATATTATTGCAGCTCTTAGAGTACTTGTTTGTTGCTACTATTGTAAGCATCTTAGAGTTGTTGTAGATGTCTAGATGATATCTAGAGAAATCAAAACCATAATTAATTAATTTCGTACGGGCAGTAGTGGAATTCATAATTCATAGGAAAAACATCTAAGAGAATTCGTGGATGTTTCCAGTGAGCTAGAAGAAACTCATTTTGTTGAATGGGGAATATATGTGCCCGGCCAGTAATTATTGTTGATTGGTCGCAATTCTATTTGTACGGACTATCACTTGGCAGTGCCACATGATATACTAAAAAATAATTACAAGTGATTTAGACATATATACATGAAAGATGCAAAGTGTAGTTGGACATTTTATTGGTTAAGGACTTCAAGTTTTATTGTGACTTGGACAACATATTTGAAAAGTATAGTTAGATATTTCAATCAGGTGAAATTTTATTTTGACATGGACTACATACTTAAAAAAATGTAAAATATAGTTAGATATATTGGAGAAATTACTAAGTAATTTCAAATTATTACATATCTGTGGTTTGGAACAACCTAATTGGTCAATACGACTAATTATTTTTTAATTTTTCTGTCTTATGTATGCATGTGTCAACGCCACGGTGATTGAGAACATGAACACATTGTGGTCATGAACCACAAAATAATCGCTCACCTTTTGTCTATTGAGTCATTGACTTGTACAAAGGCTAAAAGAGAACCAGAGAAAAGAAGAAAGAAAGGGGAAAAAAAAAGAGTGAGGATAAACTAGAAAAAGAGAAGGAAAAAGATTTGTGAGCCGTACGTGATCGATTGACAGGGGATAGCTGTTTGTCGCCGATGGGTAGTATCACACCTGTTATGATCCATCAAATGTAATCATAATACATCAACTTCCCACCAACGATATCTCAAGTCCGTGGCAGAAAGCAGAGGTCAATTACGATGACCAAGTCCCCTCTGTTAATCTTTCATACAACTCAACTAGAGGTAACTGTGTGTTTTTTCTTCTTCTTGGAATTAATTGCAAATATTCTTTCATCTTTGTTAATGTTGATCATTAAGTTACGCAAAAATAAGTGCCAGATTTCTGGGTGAGGTTACTTCAAAGGATGACAACTTTCGCCAATTTAAAAGACAGCCCGAGCAAATTGGGACGAAGAAAGTCTGTATTAATAAGTGGGTGCAAATTCTTACTAGAAAACTCAAGTTCAAGCGATACGAAATGGAATTAGGCAAGGGGATCCCCTGTCTCCTTACCTGTTTGTTTTATGTATGGAAAAGTTGTCTCATCTAATCACTTCTGCTGTTGAGGTTAGGCAGTGGAAACTTATGCGTGCTTCTGGTTCTGGACCTTTGATTTCCCACTTATTCTTTGCAGATGATCTTATTCTTTTTGCGGAGGTTAGTTGTGAGCAAGCAACTGTTCTTAAAAAATGCTTAGATGTTTTTTGCGCTCCATCTGGACAAGAGGTTAGTTTCAGCAAGTCACTTCTTTATTGCTCTCCTAATACTTGTAAATCTTTGGCTGGAAACATTAGTAATATCTGTGGCTCTTCTCTAACTAATAATCTTGGCAAGTACCTCGGAATGCCGTTGATCCACACAAAGGTAAATAAACAGACTTATGCTCCTATTATTGAGAAAGTTCAGAGTAGACTAGCTGGATGGAAAAATAAGTGTCTGAACATGGCTGGTAGGCTCACTCTTATAAATTCTGTGTGCTCTGCCATTCCGGTTTATGCTATGCAAACTGTGAAGCTACCTATATCTCTATGTGATTCTTTGGATAAATTAAACAGGGACTTTCTTTGGGGTGATTCTGAAGCTAAGAAAAGGGTGCATCTAGCCAATTGGGATATGGTTTGTCATCCTAAGGAGTATGGTGGCTTGGGAATCAAGAGTACTTCGCAAATGAAGCTCTTCTTGCAAAACTTGGGTGGAGATTAACTCAAGGAGATAATGGATTGTGGAGTAAGGTTCTCCATCAGAAGTATGTAATGAAGACTAATTCATTACTTCATTCTCAGTATGTGTGCCCTTCTAGGTGTTCTAGTACATGGAGAAGTGTCATTTTTGGTACTAAATTGCTTAAGCAGGGATTGTCATGGAGGATTGGTGATGGTAATATTGTGAATTTTTGGACCGATATTTGGACTCCAGGTGGACCTTTGATTAAGGATGTTGTAAGCCTTGGAAATGTTGATTTGAATCTGAAGGTGAAGGATTTTAGGAACGGTGCTGGTTGGAACCTAGATTTGATAAGACAATGTGTGAGTGAGGAGTCCATTAGCGAAATTATCCAAATCCTTGCTGGTTTCCTTGGTGGTGGACATGATAAATTGATCTGAGGGGCTACTTCAAATGGTAATTTCACTGTTAAATCTGCCTACCTTACTCTTATAAAGGAGAAAAATTTTGATAGTTGTCCTTGGTTCTTTTGTTGGAAACTATGCATCCCTCCCAAGTTGAAGACTTTTGTGTGGTGTTTATGTCACCAGAAACTTTTGTCCAATGTTGAGGGGGCTAAAAGGCATATGACTATAGATTCTTCTTGCCTTTTATGCCATGAACAACCTGAAACTATGATCCATATGCTTAGAGACTGTCAATTTGCTTGTGTCGTTTGGAATGATATTGTTTGTCTTGATACGGTTGCTAGAGGCATGCAGCTAGATTGGAGTAGTTGGTGTGCTGCTGATTTACATTATCATAGGCGGTGTTATGGGGATTTGAAGTGGAGTATTGTGTTTGTCTTCACTTGTTGGTACTTATGGAAATGGAGAAATAAGGTAGTGTTTGAGAATGACTTTCATATGCCTTTGAATCCTTGTAAGGTAATCATTGATGTGGCTAAGGAATGGTGTGCAGCAAATTCTGGTAATTCAGGTGATTCTCTTAAAAAAACAATTACTCTCAAGTGGAATGTTCCTCCTGTGCACTGCTTTAAACTTAATGTTGATGGAGCAAGGAATCAAATGGGTAAAATTGGGGCAGGTGGTGTAATTAGGAGTCATGATGGCTCTTGGGTTGCTGGATATTATGCAAACCTGGGAAGTGGCTCTGTTCTCCAATCTGAGGCATGGGGTATGTTGTTGGGGCTAAAATTGGCCTATGATAATCAATGCTCCCATTTGTATGTTGAAAGTGATTCTGAAACCCTTATTAACATGGTAAAGAATGGAGTGGATGAAGTGCATCCACTAAAGACTATCCTCAATTGTTGCTCATTCTTGCAGCAAAAGTTCTGAGCTTTGATATTAGACACACTTATAGAGAAGTGAATGCAGTTGCAGATATCCTATCCAAGGATGGGTTGCAGGCTGAAGCTGGGGTGCATGTCATGTTGCATCCTCCTCCATAGGTCATTACCTCTCTTCTTGATGACTTGTGTGAATTTCCTAGAGTTAGGATCGTGAATTCCGAAGTTTAGTTTTTCTTTCTTTTTGGGCCTCTTGGCTCCCATTTATCCAAAAAAAAAAAAAATGATCAAACTAATCAATACATGATTGTGCTCAAACAAGAGCATCTTATTTATGCCATACTTATAGGCCACACAATTCAGATAATTAACTAATGAGTTGCGCAAGTGTAATCTCTGGTTGTCCTAAGGAACTTGCAGGGTGGGATGATAAGACCTGAGAAACTCTATGCATTGTTGGCCTGGATTGTGGATGGGGATGTTTGCATGCAATTGCTAGGCTTGCAATGGTTACCAATTCATCTTGAACATGAGGTGTTGGAGCCGGGAGGCGTTGGTCCAATACATCCTTCAACAATTTGTCTTCGTTGGCTGATGGAGATGAAAATGAGGAGATGATTTCACCCAGCTGCTTCCCCATTATGACTTCCAGTGCTAGCACCCCAAAGCTATAGACATCGCATTTCTCAGTTACCTTCATTGTGTAAGCCAGCTCTGCCAAACACATAATATACGTCCATATATAAGAATGTATATATAGGATAAAGTATAAAATTTAGGAAACATGTGTTAACTAGTTTACCTGGTGCTATATATCCATATGTGCCTGCACGGGCAGTCCAATTTGATGAGTCTGCATTTAGAAGCTTAGCGGTGCCAAAGTCTGAAACACAAGGCTCATATTCGTAATTGAGCAAAATGTTGTTGCTTGATATGTCTCGATGCACTATAGGTGGTGAGCAATCATGATGCATATAAGACAGGGCATGAGCTACACCTTTCACAATCCTCACCCTTGTGCTCCAGTCTAGCTTTTGAGCTTCATATTCTTTGCTCAAGATTGAAGCCAAGCTACCATATTCTAGGTAGTCATAGACCAAAAACGAGTGATGGGCATGTGAACAGAAACCACGAAGTTTCACAATGTTCCGGTGCCGTATCTCTATTAGTGCCCTTATTTCATTAAGGAATTCCTTCCGAGACGACTCCTCACCATCAAGTATTGGGTGGAGTTTCTTCACTGCAACTATGCTACCTGATAGCAGCTCTGCCTTGTAGACACTTCCGGATCCTCCCTTCCCGATGCAACATACATCATCAAAATTATTGGTTGCCTTGATGATTTTGTCATACATTATTCTTCCATCAAACTCAGATATGGAAAAGACTTCTTTTTGCTCCACATTGCTCTGCTCTGTATCCTGCTCTTTGTTTCTTATTCTTTTTCTAACCAAGGCAATTCCAAGGAAGGCAAGTAAAAGTATCCCCAAAACAGGGAAAACAATTATAAACATGAGTCTTCGATTCTTTTTTGTGGCATGCTTATTTTCCATGGAAGGGCAGGGTTGAAGTCCTCCAATATTGCCACACAATCCTTCATTGCCTTCCAAAAGAGCACCTTGAAATGCTTTGTTGTTGGGGACGGGACCCTGCAATTGGTTGTAGGATATGTCGATTTGAACCCAGCTATGCATTTGTTCAAAATTTTTGGGTATGGAACCAGAAAGATTATTGTGGGAAAGATTTAGAACCTCTAAGCTTTGCATTTGGCTCATTTCTGATGGTATCTGATGCTCCAGTGAATTATGACTTAAGTCTAGCTGGGACAGGTGGACTAAATTCCCCAATTGAAATGGAATTTTTTTGCTGAACTGGTTGTTGCTCAAATTCAAGTAGTGTAAACTGGACAAGTCACCTAAAGTGCTTGGAATTGACTCATTGAGTTTGTTCGTTGACAAGTCAAGATATTCAAGATTCTTCAATGATCTAAATTCTAAGGGTATCCGACCCCAAAGTTGATTACCATTCAAAATCAGATTCACCAAAGAAGTTATCTCCCAATCTCATTTGGAACCACACCAACTAAACCATTTGAAGAAAGATCGAGTACATGAATTTGGGTTGCATTGCCAATCTCAGGTGGAATGCTACCAGTCAGGTTGTTGCCCGCAACTCGGAGAGTTCCTAATCGCGAACATTCGCCCCAGACAGGTGAGATATCACCGTAGAAATTGTTGTGGCTTAGGTCTATATATTGAAGATTTGGATAGGCACCAAATTCTTCAGATATATTTCCCGTCAGATGGTTCCCATGAAGTTGGAATCTAACTAAGCTCTTGCAAGTTTTCAAGCTTTTGGGGAGGGGACCTATCAAATTGATGTTGTATGCTGTGAAGTTTTCTAGTAATCCACCCCCACATATATTTTGGGGCAAATAACCAGAAAATTGGTTACTATCCAATGCCAGCATATTCAATTTCATGAGATTCCCAATCTGCTCAGGAATGGATCCAGATAGTTGGTTTTCACGAAGGAATAAGGTTTCTAAGTTTCTCAACTCACCAAATGATGTAGGAATGGAGCCACTAAGTTGATTTGTGCTCAACTCTAAATCTACCATAGATTTCAAGTTACCTATCTCTTTTGGAATGGTGCCAGAAAGTTGATTTCCATAAAGACAGAGAATCTTAAGGTTTCTCAGATCACCTAAAGATGTTGGGATTGAACCAGAAAGATTATTCAAGTTCAAGTACAACCGTGTTAGGTTTCTTAAGCTTCCAAACTTTGGAGGGATTGGACCTGTTAAATGGTTTTCACCCATTTCTATTTCAACCAGATTTGAAAGGTTTCCTATCTCGAGAGGAATGGAACTAGAAAGTTGATTGCCGTAGAGACCCAAATATGTCAGGTTTTTTAAGCTTCCAAAACTTGGAGGGATCAGACCTGTTATATGGTTTTTAGCCATTTCCATTTCAACCAAACTTGAGAGGTTTCCCATCTCTGGAGGAATGGAACCAGAAAGTTGATTGTCAAGGAGATACAAATATGCCAGATTTTTTAAGCATCCAAAATTTGGAGGGATTGGACCCGTTAAATGATTTTCATCCATTACCATGTCAACCAAACTAGAAAGGTTTCCTATCTCTGGAGGAATGGAACCAGAAAGTTGATTGTCATAGAGATACAAAGTAATCAGGTTGCTCAAGCTACCTAGAGAAGAAGGAATTGGACCTTCTAGATAGTTGTGGTCAAGAGTAAGCTCGTAAAGAAACTTAAGCTGACCTATCTCTTGAGGAATTGAACCATTTAACTGGTTTTCATGTAGGTGCAAGACCTTAAGATTTGTGAGAAGACCAATTTCTGGTGGAATTTTCCCAGACAACTTATTATAAGATAGATAAAAAAAGATGAGTTTGGAGAGGGAACTAATCTGAGGTGGGATGCCGTCAAAGAATTCATTCCGGCTGAGGTCAATATTTTCAAGATGGGTAAGGACAGGAATGGAAATTCATGCAGCGTACCTTGTATACCAGAACTGGTGAGGTTTATCTTGTTGACACTTCCAGCAGTGTTGCATGAAATGCCAGTCCAAACGTTGCATGGGCTTCCTTTTGCTTTTGGATTGGTGGAATTGCTGGGAAAGTAAGTCCAAGAGGTCAGATTATTATTTTGGGTTTGGTTTAAAAAGCTGGCTTTCCATTTGAAGAGAGCTTCTGATTCACTAGAGCTGGAACTAGCAGAAACGAAAGCATTGTTTGGTGATGAAACGAGCTGAACATACAAAAGAAGGTAAGCTAGAAATGATCTCATGGTTGTGTATGTGTTTGCTGTATAATATGATAAAGCACTTCAGTCTTGGCTTTATTTATAGTGCGCATGGCTGCCTTAGCTAGTATTCTACGCGCACTGTATAGTTCAGACTTTTTTTTTTATGTTACTGTATAGTTCAGAAGTTTCATTTATTTGTTTGTGGAGACTTGGAAAGTTATTTGTCCACTTGGGTCCAAGTCTTTAAAGTCAAAATTGGAACTTTTGCATTTTACTTTGAATCAAGAGAAATTTTGAAGATTGACCATATTTTGGGTTTTAAATTGACTTTTGACTTTTTAAAAAAAAAATAGTTGAAAAACAACCATTTATAAAGATAAAATGTCATGATTATCCTTATTAAATTTCATTGGTTCGCGTTTCTTAATTAGTTCTCACGCAAGGTGTTCTTCTCTTTGACAAATGAAAGGGCTTATTTGATGTGCCTACAATTTTCTAAATTCAACAAAAGGAAAAATTCAAAATCATTAATATTAGCTCATATATAGATTTTGGATGATTATATAGGGTCAAGGTTTATGTTGATTTTCTGTTGGTTTTAGATTTGGAGATGTTTCTGTCATATAGTATGAGTTCATTGATTATGGATTAGGGTTTGATAGTTTCCATGATTTCATGTTCAGGTTTAGGGTATGATAGTTTCCAATTAATGTTCTTTACTGGGTTTCATACAGTGAGGGAAATTTTCTAATGGAAGAAGAAAATAAACTAAGAGCTGGTCGAATCTGACTATAAATAAATAAATGAATTGTGATGATCATGAACTTTTCATATATTTTGTTTTTCTTTGTTGTTCAAAAATAACCTAGACAATTGTAAGTGTTGGAGAATCATTTTGGAATGTTGGAATCTAAGGTTTTGATATCCCACTTAGATTAGTTGTTAGGTGATGGGGATTGGGGATGTAGTTAACTACCTTTATTGGTGTTCCCTCCCTTCATACTCGACCATCAACTATCTCCACTATACTTTCCATTACACATGCACAGGCCAAAGGCAACCTCATGCCCTTATTGGCCCAGTGAAGTGATCATACGTTTTTTACAGAAGTATTAATTCTATGATCGATGCATCATCCTATGTTGCTCATAAGACAAAGTATGAGAATTGAAGAGATGAGAAGGTGGGAAAGGAAAAGATCGAATAAGATAAAGAAGAAAATGGAGAGGATTTGCACGTCATGACGACGTACGGTTATGTATTGGGGAAGAAGAATAGTGGGAAGGTGAGGTAGTTTAGCTTATTCTGAGAATAATTAAGACTTTTTACCAGAGAGTTTCGACAAAGGAGAAAAGACTTCCGGCGAGGCAACGAGAGGTGAAGTTGTAAGGGAGATGTGATTGCCAACGGTACTAATCGAGAGAGATGCAGTGAACTTCAGAGAGTTCTGATAGAAAATGTTGGGCGAAGCCTCATTGAGACATTTCAGCATTCAGGACCAAAAACGCAAAACGACATTGTTTTGCCAAAAAATTCAATTTTCGGTTTCGTTCGAATTCTAACTGGTTGAAACCGAAAACTGAAAATCGAAAAGACTAGATTTGGTTCAGTGCAGTTTTTTTTTTTTAAGATATATGTAGTTTTTTTTTCAATGCTGTTTTTTCATACTTCGGTTCCTGTTTCGGTGCTGTTTTTTTTTATTTTCATTTTCGCCAGCCCACCCCTAACACAGCCTTTTCCTTGATGCTCTCAAATAAGCAGATACTTGCATAAGAAGAGTTCCACTAAAAAGCAACCAACACTAGCAAAAAGCTTCCCTCCATCCGTTTAAAAAATAATATCACCTAAGCCCACCGTAGTTGTTGTAAGACACACCATGTATATGGAATCAAATATCTAAATTTTTCTCAAAAATACGGATACCACAATTAACAATGCCCAAGTCAACTAGAAGCCGAGCAACATAACCATCCTTGCTTCAACGCTCTTCGACTGAAAGGCACATCTTTCTATATATATATAGATCCACTTTCCTTCTTAATACTAAAATTTTGGTATATATTTTTTGAAAATAAACTTCATTGAATCAATTAACGATTACAATCGTTTCGAATGGCATCCCTTATAAATTCGGGAGCTATGCCAAACCAAGTTTGGCTATCACTATTTCTTAAGGCATGAGAAGCAAATCCATGAGCTACTGTATTTGCTTCCCTTGATACATAATTAATTCTATAACCACCATGATTTTGCAGCACTAGTCTGATCTCATCAAGCAACATACTCATTGTAGATAAATCCGGTTCAGTTGAATGCAAAGCTTGAACCAATAAAGAGCAATCAGATTCAAACAGTACCTGCTCATGTTGTAATGCCACTGCCAAATTGATCCCTTCCTTTAACGCCATCAATTCTGCATGGAAAGGGGACGTTACTAAAGGGAGAAATCTAGCAGCACTAACTTGAAAAGCACCATTAGCATCTCGGATCACAACTCCAGCACCCCCCGTTCTTGTTGCCGGCTGAAATGCACCATCACAATTAACCTTCACCCAATTCTCTTGTGGTCTTGTCCATTTCACCGATTGTCTCCTAATATCCGTTGACTGCACATTTACTTTTTTGAACTCCTCATACCAACCCATAGTGAGCAACACAGCCTCAGATGCATGCTGTCTCTTATGTTCCCATAATTGACTGTTCCTGTTTTTCCAAATCCCCCATAAGAGCATCAAACACCTAGCTATCTGCTCCTTTGTCAAACTATTGATTGCACCCAAAAACCAATCTATAAAATTGTCGCCCGGCCCAGTAGGCAGCTGTAAACCAGCTCTATGCCAAACTTCCTGTGCATACGGACAATCAACAAAAACATGCAAGCTGTTTTCCAAAGTATGAGGACACAATAAACACCCCATCTCTCCATTATAACCTTTAGTACTCAAACCCACCCGTGTAGGAAGAATATTAACTGCTGTCTTCCATGCATGTAGAGCTACTTTGCTAGGTATTTTAGCATCCCATATTGCCTTCCACACTGCCTTATAAGGATCAATAGGTGGTGGGGGGGCTAAAATTAAACCCAAATCCAAATCACGAGCAACAAAGTATGCACTATTTGTAGTAAAGAAACCCTTCTTGTGAAAATGCCAAATTTGTCTATCACTCTGTGCATGCCGTGTCAATGGAATGCTCAATATCAGATCAATATCAGTTTGGGTAAAGTACCTGGCAAGTAGATTTACATCCCAACTTCGAGTAATAGGGTCAATAAGCTCCTCAACAAAACGTGGTGCATCATACGGAGGAGGTGAAGACGGCCCTCTGGGGTACACATCTGGAATCCAATTATGATTCCATATCTCAATACGCTCACCATTCCCAACCTGCCATCTGAGGCCCTGTACTAACACCTGCCTAGCTTCCACAATGCTCCTCCATGAAAATGAGGGTGTATCCCCTAAACCAGCTGTGAGATACTCACCATTAGGAAAATAAATAGCTTTATACAATCTAGCTATCAATGAATTTGGATTCTGTAGCAACCGCCAACTTTGTTTAGCCAACATAGCCTTATTAAACCAATGCAAGTTCTTAAAGCCCATACCACCCTCCTTCTTAGGAACACATAACCGTTCCCAAGATCTCCAGTGAATTTTACTTTTCTCCTTTGAATCCCCCCACCAGAAACTGGCACATAACTGATGCATATCATCACAGAGACCCAAAGGGAGCATATAGCAGTTCATCACATACATTGGAACAGTTTGAGCAACAGCTTTAATTAGAATTTCTTTACCTGCACCGCTTAACAATTTGGCTCTCCAGCTGACGACTTTCTTTGTAAGTTTCTCTTTCAAGTAAGCAAATGTAGCTGTTTTTGATCTTCCAACATGGGTAGGCAAGCCAAGATATTTCTCATGTTTATCCACCCTTTGCACCCCAAGGATATCTGCCAGATACAATTGCCTGTCCATACTAACATTCTTACTGAAAGCGACATTGCTTTTCTGTAGATTTACTCTCTGCCCAGAAGCTATCTCGTAGGCATATAAAATATTTCTGAATTGCTGACATTCCTCTTCAGTTGCAGCGCCAAACAAAAAACTATCATCTGCAAACAATAAATGATGCAAAAGCGGTGCAGTAGGAGTAACCTTGATACCTTGAATCCATTGCTGTTGTGCAAAAAACTCAATCAGAGAAGACAACCCTTCAGCACATAAGATAAATAGATAAGGTGACAATGGATCACCTTGTCTAATACCCCGAGATGGTCGAACATAACCCCGGACTTCTCCATTCACTAAGAAGGAATAGCTGACTGTTTGAATACTAGTCATCACTAGATCCACCCACTCTTCTGCAAACCCTAACTTTAAAAGGATCTGTCTCAAAAAATTCCACTCCAGCCTGTCATACGCTTTACTAATGTCAAGTTTTAGAGAGAAATACTCCTCCCCGCTTCTCTTCTTATGCAGAAAATGAGCCACCTCAGTGGCCACTAAAGTATTGTCAGAGATCAATCGGCCTGGTACAAATGCACTCTGTAATGGAGATATAACCTCTCCCAAAATCTTCTTCAATCTATTGGCCAACACTTTAGAGCAAATTCGGTATACCACATTACATAGTGCAATAGGCCTTAACTCAGTCATATCTTTCGGGTCCTTCACCTTGGGAATAAGGGTGACATGAGTAAAGTTCACCTCTCTGATAAGATTTCCAGACACCAGAAAAGAACGTACTGCCCTACAGACATCACTACCTACAATGTCCCAATACTTCTGAAAGAAGAAAGGAGACATGCCGTCCGGACCCGGGGCCTTGGAAGGATGCATCTGAAATAATGCTGCCCGAATTTCATCATCTGTATACGCTGCCAATAATTGCTGATTCATCTCAAATGTAACTTTGGGATGGACAGTATTCAAAATCAATTCCAAAGCTGCCTCATTTGTGCCTTCCGTAGAGAACAAGTGACGATAATACTGAGTCACTACTTTCGCAATATCATCTGGTTCCGTTACCCAAGCTCCATCTGCATTCTTCAACCTCTTGATCGTATTCTGTTGCCTCCTGTTTGATGCTCTTCTATGAAAATAAGCTGTATTCCTATCTCCCTCTTTCAACCACATTACCTTGGATCGTTGACTCCAAATAGTTTCCTCCTCTGTCAACATCTCCTGTAACCTGCCATTTAATTCCTGCTTCTCAACAGTCATCGCAGCATCAAAAGGAGCTTGTAACAGTTCATCCAGCCTCGCCCTAATAGCTCGCATCTCCGTCTGTCGAAAGAGAAAAGTATTCCGCTGCCATGTAGCCAACTGCTTCCCTGTTTTCTTAATTTGCTGACAAACCTTTTGCATAGGGTCCCCTTCAGTAGCCCCCTGCCATCCATTCTGAACCACAGCCTCACAATCACTATGCCGTGCCCAAAACTGTTCAAATCGAAAACTATGCCTCTTCCGACTTGTCTGCGTTGCAGAGTCATTACAAATATCAATCAAGAGTGGACTATGATCAGAGGAACTCGGGTGAAGGTGTGTAGTGCGTGAATGCCTGAACAAATCGTATCTAGCATAAACCTAAAAAACATAATACACAAATCACAAATTCCTATTTAGCGAGAATTAATGTACACTGAATCAGATATACATACCTATTTAGATGCCTATAATTTGGGTATCTACCTGACAATTGGGGATTACAATTAGGTATTACAAATAACCTTCTATCAGAGCATTGATTCATACTTTTTTTTTTTGTTTGAGGTTTGGACGACATTAGTAACCACAGACACCCTCATGCAGTGTATCCCAGTGTAGCCGGACTAATCACTGCACCGCAGACGCACGAACCTTGGTGTTTAAGCAACCTAGGTCCCTCAAATCTGCTGGCCACTAGGTGGAGCTGAGATTCGAACGCTATATCTGGGGGTTCCAGACTAGGCCGCTCGACCAACACACCACACCACGTGGTTGATTCATACTTCTTAAATCAAGGGTCTAATTATGTTATGAGAAATGTCTCTGGGCATCGTAGATAATTAGGGCTTGTGGCATCTTTTGTAATTTCTTAACAAAAAACAAGTTTTATTATTTATTCTAGTTATAAGTTTTTCGATTTTGAGATGAACCTCATTAATAGGTTTCAGTGTATTTAAAAGATGGATTAAATTCAGTTTACCCCTTGAGGTTTGGGAGTAATTTCATGTTAGTCCCTATCCTCTTAATTTAATCAGTTTACCCCCCGAGCTTGTCAATTTTCCTCAACCATGTCCAATGTCTCACTTTCCGTCTAATTTGGACGTTAAATCTGTAAATGGGGCCCACTTCAAGGGCTAAAATGGTCATCTCAAGACAAATTTTTTTTTTTTTTAAAAGACAAAAAAAGAACTCTACGACAAAAATTAAAATCATCATCTTCTTCTTCCTCCTCTTCTGATCCTCTCCTCTCCAAAACCAAACCACACTTCATCTCAACTCATCACCATCACCATAGTCGCTAGTCTCCGATAAATTCTGTCCGCGTCGTCCGGTGGCGCAGGAAACCAGCTCACGCACCGATCTCATCATACCCATAAATGCTTTGGGCAGCCATTGTTCTATCATGGCCGTACCTCAAGCCATATGTCGTCTTCTGGGTTGACCTGGACCGTCGCCTCGCTGCCAATCCGACAACTCCAGCTGATGGGACTTCTTTTTCTTCCTGTAGATTGGTGGAGCAACGTGTCAAAACCCAAGCCCATCAAGAAATCCGACATGCTGGATGGCAGCGGCCGAAGGGCTTGTGACTCTGATCCTTGTGGCTCAAAGCTTCGTTTTTGGGATCCAACTCATTCCGGTTCGACCGAACTGTCAACAGCGAAATAAGGGCTTGTGACGCTGATTCTTGTAGCCCAACCGGTTTTGGTGACTCCATGAGCTTGACCATGTCCGAATCGATCTTCCCTTCTCGATATCTTCAATCTCCGAATCGATCTACCCCAAGTCTCGAGGCCACAAATGGTCTTCCTTTCTCTTCTTCAATTTCAAAAACCCATGTTCTTCGGGGCCACCGATAACGGGGCTCAGATTCTCTTTTGCTACAATCTGATTCGGAAGACCATGAAGGTTTAAGACAGTGCCAAAGACTTCAGAGCCTTCATTGTCGTCGAAGGCGGCGTTGTTCCAAACCTGAAGCTCTGGAGCGTTAATGGGTGATGATTTTGGGTGATGAACTAAGCCAAATAGTTTATCCAAACCGAGATTGCGTCTTAAGAAATTATTGTTGGGGAGAGGACAGGAATGATGGAAGAAGAAGAAGATGGAGTTTTTTTTTTTTTTTTTTTCGTTGCAGGCTGGGGAAAGGCGGCAAGGCTAAGAGGAAGAGGAGTTAGGCAAGGTGGCTTCTGCTGCAGGGGTTGAGAAGAGGAGAATGGGATGGTGAAGCAGAGGCCAAGAGGCCAAAACGACATCGGATTATCCATAGGGTTTTTTTTTTTTTTGAATTATTTTTTTGTCTTCAAATGACCATTTTAGCCCTTGAAGTGGGCCTCAATTACAGATTTAACGTCCAAATTGAACGGAAAGTAAGACATTGGACAGGGTTGAGGAAAATTGACAAGCTCGGGGGGTAAACTGATTAAATTGAGAGGATAGGGACTAACATGAAATTACCTCCATACCTCAGGGGGGTAAACTGAATTTAATCCTTAAAAGAATCTCCACCCTAAAAGGAACGCGCTTGTACTTGCCCTAAAGCTAGCCAGAGTCTGGTATCTGTGCAATTGCGGTCGTCTGGTAGCGCACAAAGTCTGGGAGGGCCACTAACTTTTCCCTCGTTACTTGGTCTGCTACCGGACGGGTGATTTCATCAAAGGGCTCAGGGACAGTTTCCTTGGATGTTTGTTGCTTGAAGTTTGCCAAGATGGGCTTTGACGGTGGATCTGGTGCAATACCTGTGAAGCACGGTGGTTGGGTTGTTCTGATACTAGGGATGTCAATGGCGAATTGGGAGGGACTGGACTTTGTTCTGCTTTGTTTCCAAGCAGTGATGCAGCGTCTGGTGGACTACATTGATTTGGAATTTGGGTGGACTCAAACTGATTTGTGTTCAAGTTTGCTTCGGTTTCAGCGTTTGGGGCTCATGGGTGGTCCAGGTTGATTTGTCGGCGGGATCTGGGATCAGAGACAACGTGGTCATGGTGGACCTGGATTGGCATTGACGAGGTCGTGGTTGCAACCATTGTGCGAAAGAGATGGAGACTTGGGCAGGGTTTAAGCCGTTTTGCTAGGGTTTGAGCGGGACTATCCTTTAGGCTGGCGTCATTTAGGCCTAAGTGAATTGGGTCTGGGGTGAGCCCTAGGCTTACCGTTAGGACTCCTATTTAGTTGGTTTTTTGTTTCTAAATAATTTCCCTATTTTTTAGAGAGCTATGCACTCTTGTGTTAGTATGATGCCAATTTATGTTGTGTCTGTTTACATAATTATAAGCTTTCTTAAATAAGTGAGCATGAGATCCGTTAAATGAGTAGACCTAATCTATGTATCGCTGTGGTACTACCACAAAACTTTTTATCTACCCAAAGTTGGTAGAGGGAGGATATGTAATGACCTATTATGGCTTGAGTTTATATATAATATTGACATGATATTCATTAACAAAAAAAAAAAAAATCTTTTGAGTAGGTTTAATTTATTATGTGATTAGGAAATTCGGTGTATATAAAATTCTCCAAAGAAATGGTCCGTCCCCTCTCTCTTTTTGATCTCCTTAATTGGCTCCAATTAGTAGTGATTTTTGTGGAAAGAAGCCTGTTAAGGAAAGGAGTGAAACATGTTCTTGACAAATTTGACTATAATTTGTAATAAATTCTTGTGGAAGATGAAGTGATGATTGTGAAAGGAGTGAAACCGTGTTCCACACACTCGAGAAATTGGTATTTTGCATCTGCCAAATGTATACTATAATAATAAAATAAAGAAACTTATGAAAATAAATAAATAAAAGAAAATTTGCATGTTAAGCCAATTTTATTCACGCAACGGGCTCCGCTGGCTTGACTTCGGTTTTCCCCCAAACACATATAACGCTATTCCCATTCTGGTCATCATTTGCAAAGACCTTGACTATTATCATCTCCCATAACAATAATAAAAGGGGGCCAAAAGATAAGTTTGTTGTACTTTCCCTGCTCCGTCTTATGCAATTTATATGATAAAAAGAATGGCATATGATTATACAATAACGGTTCACAAGAAAGCCTGCAGCGCTGTCTACTTAATTCCCTTCATATTCCTAATGCTATTATTGTGTTCATCACAAATAGCATTTGCCAGAGTTTCCAATTCGATAAGAGGTTAGTTCCTTTCCCACAAATAATTTCTTATTTTGTTGTTGACTTAACATGCCCTGCCCTGGTTAGTTATATTATTAATCAACTGTTCTAATACCCATGCAGAAGAAGAGATCACTGACATAAAGGAAACACGCAGCAGAGACTGTAGTCATTATTGTGATACCCATGATTGTCACGATGGTCATAATAGTTGTCGCAATAACCCCCGTGGGTGATGAAATCAGCTGTCTCAGATTTCTGTGTCCTAATTATTTCCCCTCAATATGATTGGTCCACAGATATTAAAAAATTTCAATAGCTAATTTTTTCTTCTTCTATTAAATAAACAACTCATGTACAACAACTACGGTTTTGTGAGTCGAACTCAGTACCTCCTATTTATAAATAAGAGACTTATGTCATTGGACTAAACGATACTTGGCTAATCTTCCTAATTAGATATGTTTTATATGTTTACATATTCAACAATACATAATCAAAATATTTTGTTGTCGGCCTTTTCTGGATACATGTAAACCTTCTATATCTATCTATCGGTATTAATTAAGGTTAAATTTTTAAGATCAAAATAATTGCCTTTCTATAATCAAATTCTAAAAATAAACAATTTAAAAGTGAAGGATATGATGGTAAATATTTAAATATTAAAATTAAAAAGATAAAAAAAATAAAGAAATATATTATCATAAATTGTACCTAAAATTATCTTCTATTTTATCTTCTGCCTGTTTGAAAAGCGTTGACATAGTTTATGTTTAATTGTGTTCTAAAGAATTGAAAAAATAAGCCATGAAGAGTATGAGGATCAGGAGGTTTAAGAGGTCATATTTAATAGAAGAAG
>BDJD01006009.1:0-13314 GCA_002564525.1 Rosa multiflora
AATGGCAGCATATGATAAATTAAACCTATATAAATTAATATTACTGACCGGATCCCTATAGATAGGATATACTGGAACTTCTTCGCGATTGACAAACATAGCTTCCGCAACTACAGGTCCTGCACAATCAAATCAAATTGAAATGAAAAGAAAGCAACGTAGCTTCGAGATCCCCATAATAAGACCAGTTGAAAAGAAAGGAACAGAGGTCAGTGTGTCCTCTCCAGACTTGGACAATTGATTCACCGTCGAAAATTGGAGTTCTGAGATTTTTTTTTTAATTTCATTTTAATCTGCATTAAAACAATAGCAGACTCCAGATAGTTGGTCGAAATCGGTTATCAAGACAGACGTGATCGAACTGTAATTGCATTTTCTAAACTCCAATTTCCCTATGCAGACTAAACCACCAATCTACTAGTGAAGCAAAACACAGCTTCAACTTGATCCAATCGATTTTTCTTAAGCGATTGTTAGCTACTGGGAGCTTGGAATTCGAAAGCAAAGCAAACCTGATTGGTTATTCCAGAAAGAAATTTGTAAAGAAGACTAAGAAGCACGGTATCTAAATGTAGTGAATCATACCAGGCTTGACAACATGGCGGTTGGTGAGGATGATCCCGCGGCGCTTATCGACGACAAAGCCGGTGGCATAGCTAGCACCGGCGGCTTCAGTATCGAAGGCACGACACGCCGTGGTCCTCAGAACGACGACGGCGGGGACGACGTTGGCAAGCGCCTTCCGCCAGTCCTCGGTCGTGGCGGTGCTTTCTCTGAAAGGCGGGTCGATCTCCATGTCCTTCAGGCTCGATCCTCCGGCGTCCTCTGATTCAAGTCTGTCCAGAGGATCGCCCATTCACCAAATTAGGGTTTATGGGAATGGAATGGGAGTGAACAAGTGAGAAACGGAAGGAGGAGTCTTATGGCAGTCAAATTTGGCTGTTTCTTTGTTTTTGTCCTTGCCTGACATGGGTTGGAAAGCTGACTGTAAAACTCGGGAGTTTGAATATCAACAGTCACTTCGTGCGTCTGACTCACCAGCCTGTAACCCCCATGACCCCAAGTCACCAAGTGTAGTGTACCACAAGTCTTTTATCTCTATCTTTTTTTTCTTTTTTTTTATCGGCATGCACCTTTGACCATAATAGTGATATAAATTCTAGTGTGCAAAATGACTTATAATTATTTTCATGTTACATCAGTGCGGGACTTACTTTTTAGACTCAAAAGCATTGCTTTTATCAAATTCAATGACTTTTTTGCTTTTTTTTTTTTGTTTGATGAGAATTTTTTTTTTTTAAAGGGGAAATTACTGTTCACACCTCATACTTTGTTGCTCAGTCTAGTCCCTGCTATTTCAATTTTAACAGATTACTCCTAGCACATTTTAATTTAACCCAAGTTGGTCCATTCCTAACGTTTCCTTCCAAATTGACTATGAAATGGTGATGTGACAACCTGGATACGCCATGTGGCGCCACCTAGGATTGTAAAATGTCGTGAATGTCCTAGCCTTGCATTTTGCGTCTCTTTAGGTTTCCATTCCCTCGAGGTCAAGCTTATCTTCCTCCCATTCCTTCACAAACTAGCCTTCATCCGCCTCAAAGCTCGACTCGCTCAACCAGCCCAACTGCCTCTCTAAGTGGGACACGGCGTTTCACACCAAGCTGACGGATTTTGTCACCGTCGCCTCCGTGTTGAAGTGCGTGGACTCCGACGAGCCGAGCCTACTGGAGAAGGACTTGACTTTGCTGCTGAATGTGAGCTTGGACGATGACAACAAGGTGGATCTGGTGGTGGAAGGAGCGATTGCTAGAGTCGTGGCGGTGCTGCAAGGCAGCTCGCCGAACAACCGGGCCGTGGCGAAGATAATGTTGACCAGCTTGGCCGTCGTGGAGGTCAACAAGCCCACAATCGGGTCATACCCATATGCAATTCAAGCTTTTTTTTTGCTCCTTAGGGACGGCAAGGGTCGGGAGAAGAAAGAGGAGGCGACGACGCTCTATGCTATCTATCGTTTCCGGACAATTGGCTGCAGGCAGTACGGTTTCGATTTTAATCCGCACGAAATAAAGCAAATTGAACCCGCACCAAATAAAGCGGGTTAAACCCGCACGATTAAAAAGAGGGTCGGCCGTGGGTAAACCCACCATGACTCATTTAATAAATGGGTCGGCCACGGGTTAACCCATCAACATGAAGTGAACCCGTGTAACCCGATTATGCTATACTTCTTCTTAAACTTTTGGACGTTGGGAATATTTGATCATAGGATTAGACAATTTGAAATATTTTGATTTAAACTTGTTGGATTTAATTATTTATAAATATATATAATTTTTTATATTCTTTGTCTTGTGGAGTTTTTAGTGAATTTAATCAAATTTTTTAGTTAAATGGGTCACATTGTTAACCCTTAAATTGGTCATTTTGTCTAACATGACACAACCTATTTGTTAAATGGATTAAGAATGTTGGAAACGGGTACCCCGTTTAATAAATAGGTTGGGTTTGGATTTAAATTTTTGACACGATTATTAAATGGGTTGGGTTTGGGTTTGTATCTTGAGACACGATAAATACCTTGATCTGACACGACCCATTGACAGCCCTAATTTGAAATTTGTGAACTATGTTAACTATTGCAATATTGATTTTATATAATTAATGTGCTAAAAATGGAAAACAACTTACACCTCAAGTAGAGAGTGTCGAAAATAAATATGGTCATTTGTGTTTTAGAGTAGTAAAATGTAAGGGGAAATCACTTGTCATACCCTATACTTTTAGGGCATCGACAATTGAGTCCCTACTATCCTAATTTTAATAAATTGCTCCTCAGACATTCAAATCTCACACAATGTAGTCCAAAATTACCATTTTACCTCTCTCTCTCTCTCTCTCGCGGCTCAGAAAGACGGCGACGGAAGATTCAGATCATCCACTGGAATTATGAGCTCGGAGACTGAGCCAGACGCAGATCCCAACCCAATGCTCTGATCATTTCCCACTCCCTGCGGTGACGACATCGACGACTGTAGCAGCGGATATCCCTTGGAGCAGCCATCAGAATCGAAACCTGAGAACCTAGACGACGTTGTAGTTGTTATAAGGATTGAGTGACTTCTCTGGCGAGTCAGTTTTGGTCTTGCTTAACTGTGAGTGAAGGAATGGCAAGGCCACCGTGGATGGCTCCGCCATCCAGTCCCTGAAGCTTAGCTCCGCCACCAACTCTAGGTACGAGATCTCCATCCCCAACCGCTCTATCTAGTCCTCTTTCGGCGAAGACGGTGGGCATGAACTCAACGTCTTCGAGGCAACGGAGATGGTGGTGACGCGCTTAGTCGACTCGGCAGAGGAAGAGAGAGAGAGAGAGAGAGAGAGAGAGAGAGAGAGGCAGAGAAATTTTTTTTTTTTTTTTTAAAGGAAGTGAGAGGTAAAATAGTCATTTTGGACCTATTGTGTGAAAATTAGAGAAAATAATGACTAAACTATTTAATTTAAAAAATGAGGGACTGAACTATTTTTAAGAAAAAAGTACAGGGTGTGACCAATAATTTTCCCAAAATGTAATTTTGATGGCTTGAGATTATCTTCAGTGGCTGCACAACAACTGTGGGTTGCTTCAAAATAATGATGGTGATTGAAATGATGGTGGTTGGATATGTTGTCTTTGTGTAAATTGTAATGTGGGAGATCTTTTTATAGCTGAGCTTTGGTCGTGTGTTTAAGGTTTGAAATTGGTCGCAAGGCATAACTTTGTGAAATCTGATTCTTCTCTTGGAGCCAACAACACTGATCCTTTTCATAGCCACATCTCAAGTTGCAAGGCAATTTGGTTGGGAAATTTGACCTGTACAATCTCTTATATGTACCTAGAATGTAGCATGGCTGCGGGTAAGAATATGATACATTAATATTTATCATAATTGTCTTAATTTAATGTAATATTTATCTTAATTTAATGAAACATCTAACAATTTGAGGACTCAATGACTCATATTATCACTTCAAAGATTCATCTAGTGGATTGGGTGTGGTGTTCAGAGATTGTCATGGTAGGTTGAAAGGAGCACTAACAGTCCCTCAAGTTGGCAAACTGCCTCCAAGAGCTTTTGAAGCTTTAGCACTTCTGCATGGCCTCAGGTTTGCCCTTCATGTTGGTTTCAATAGTTTGGAAGTGAAAGATGATACTTTAACAGCCATCAATAGTTTGCACGATGGTAGTGATGATTTGAGTCCGGAAGGTCACATCGTTGATGAAATTAAACAGGTTAGTTAACTCTTTGTTTTTATAGTTGGTTAAGTTTTTTAGTTTCTGTAATTAGCGATTTGTAAAGCGTGATTGCAACAAGGTTGCACAACGCCTTGCAAAGGAAGCCTTATTAGTTAGTCAACCTTTATTTTGTTTGGAGCCTTTTTGGCAAAGGCTCCAAGTCTCCAACAATGTGTTAATATGGACTTTAAATGTGAAGTCTAGTGGACGTCTTCTTATGTTTGGACTCATTGTAATGCTATTTATCAATGAAGTTTCTTCTGATACATAAAAAAATAATAATAATAAAAAATAAAAAAACCTATTGTTCCAATCTAATTTCAGTTTAGTACCCTGTGGTTTGGGGGTAACATCATGTCAGTCCCTGCTCTTTCAATTTGATCAGCAACACCCCTGTGCTTTCAATTTCAATCAACCGTGCCCACATTTTACTGTTCCGTCCAATTTGAACGTCAAGTGATGACATGGCGGTGACCAGCTGGTTGAGTGGGGTCCACTTGAAGGGCTAATTTGGACATTTCACTCAAATTTTCATAAATCTTCTGACAGAGCTAGCACCCTTGTCATCAGACCGAAACCATTGTTTACCAATGCAATAGAAATGTAGAATGCCAGGTAAGCAAACCTCCAAATTATAGTTGACTCAATTGAAAACACAAATTGATGAGGACATCATAGTCAAATCTTTTAAGGTTTATGAGCAAAAGAAATGGAAAAAGAGAGCAGCTAGTCATTCCCTTTCCATATGGTTTGATTAATTGCTTTCATGTTAGAAGTCTCTAGGCCGGTGTCTTTTCAGTTTCAGTTTGGGAGTTTCAAAGTTTCTTTATTGTTTCAGTTTAGGAGTTTAAATTCCTTTATTAGGTCTTTTATGCTTCAGTTTTTTTTTTTTTTTTTTTTTTTGTGAAGTATAACAGCCCTAGCTATGAATGAGTCTTTAATGCTAGTTAATATGAGCTATCTGCTCAAATTTACACTTTTAAGTGCCAAGTGGCCAGATATGTCATGATGAATAAAAATTTCCGAGTGTTTCTGAGTTTTCCTGAGATTGGAGTGTTGGTGTGAAGCCTTGTGTGTGAATGAGAAACCTGGGGGGAATCCTAGTTCTTAGTTTTCAATTTTTACCCTACAAAACCTGTGTGTTAAGGCCCTAAACCTTAGAGTTTGTTGATCCTTGTGTCTAGGCAATGAATTTTACTGCATCACAAATCTTACAAGAAAAATAGAAAATACAGATTGAGACGCCATTCAAAATCTACTAAATACCAGCAAATAGTGAGCCAACAGCATCAAATTACTCCCCAACAGTAGCAAAGCCTCAGCCAGCCAAGAATAAACACCAGGAAAAAAATAAAAGAAAAAAGAAGCCACCAGAAACCTGATTATCCATGTTTTAACTACTAATTCTGGGTTGCAAACATTGCTAGTCCTTCCCAGTACAAGTATTAGAGTAAAGAGAAGACATTAAACATTGCTTTGTCTTTTTGCCACAAAAAATAAAAAACAACAACAACAACATTGCTTTGTCTGGTAATATGCAACGCATATATCAATCATCGGACTCACCGAACACAGACTTCACACATATACTGCAGGGAACACAAAGGGATAATTAACAGAAGTCGAATTACAAAGTTTCCAGCTTCATGATTATTACACAACCTAATATCATTCCCAAACATCCACATCATAAACCTAGCTTGTGACAAAACGTCAGCGTAATGAATAACTTCAGTTGTATCCAAGAAATGTTCTCACAGAATCTCACAAATTCAAACAGTTGACACTAAAAATCAGAAATTTATCAAACACAAGAGCATCTGTAACAAAACTTCATGATAAATTGAGACTATATCTAACAAATTCTCCATCAAACAATTAACCACTCATATCCTCCTATTATTTGGAAGTTGCTTATAACCAAGTACCCAACTAATCAAAAAATAAAAGTCTGACAGCAAGAATTTCAGGAGAGAAGGTCTGATAGAAATCAGACCTCAGAAAACAAAGAACTACCTATTACAGAAGGTGGCACCTATATTTTGAGTTTGTAAAGTCTGAGCTGAGCAGAATTCAAGAGATTAAAGAGAAAAAAGCCTAGATCATTAGAGAAAGTAAGTAAACGGAAAAACAATGAACTTATCAGAAACAAACCAAAGATTAAACGTACCAAAGCACCCCCACTGATTTCTTAATGAAGAAATCAAGAGCATCTGAAGGGAATACAGTCAAAAAAAGAGAAAGAATCAAGGCACAAGAAAAAAAAGGAGCTAAGAGAGAGAAGACAGAACGGGTAAACTGCAAACTTCTGTAAGCGTGTTCAAGATATGAAAAGTTAGTTTAAAAGTTAAGCCAGTTCTTGATTTGCCATAAACACGGGAAAGATAAAGCAGGAGTCCAGCTGCTTTCTCAAATCTGCATTCACAGACAGTGTTTTTTTGAAAGGGGACAGACAACAGTGTTTTAAAAAACTCAGATTTTGAGAATAAACCAAATAGCTTGGCGGCCCAAAATATTGATTAGAAGCAGCTTTTGACTCAAAAATCAATGCCAAATGGAGCCTAAATGAAGCAGTTATGGATATGTGATCGCCTAGTGTGCATTAATATTAATGCTATAAGCCTGATCACGAAGAAGGATTTAAGAATAAACAATTCCCAGAAAAATAATTACCAAGTCCTTAATACACCTTAGTGATGTCATGTGGCCAACAAGTTCAGCTCATACACATATGTAACTTGCACAGTACTTGACAATTGAAATATAACTTAATTGTAAATCAATGTATATATCAAATTGTATGCAGTGACCAAGTACAAGAATTATCTAGTCATCATATTAATAGCTGCATAATTTATGAAAAAGAACTAAAAGTTGCAGGAACCTCTTCTCACCGACTCGGAAACACCATTCTTACACTCAAGTCGAGGTAACACACACCACAAGTGTGTGGGACAGAGAAACTTAACATAACAATGATGAGCACTGGCCAACTCAAAATCAAAACATAAATGTATCGCCATCTTATCAATAACACAATACCTAAGAATCAAGCAGCTGTTACATGTTCCATCATTTGAGGGATCCCTGATTGTGATGGGGATTGGTGTGATCCAGACCCTTGAGCAGGTCCAGATGATGGCTGATATGGTCCAGCCATTTGGGAGGAAGCTGATGATGGGTGATCCAGTCCTGCCATCTGAGAAGTTCCTGATTGCGATTCCTGTGGTCCTGCCATTTGAGGTGATCTTATGGGTGGGAATTGCCGCGGTTGTGCCATTCTAGGAGGTGGTGTGTACCTAGTCTCAGTTAATGTTCTCTCAATCTGTCCGCCACGCCCAGCTTTTTCAAAAACCTCATGTACAAATTGCTTCAGTGCAGGAGGAACACCAATGCCATATCTCACCATTTCTGTCAGTAAATCAAGGCTTGGGTCAAGTTCACCTTCATTGCAAAGCCCCCTGATCACAACATCATAGCAACTGGCATCTGGTTTAGGATCTTTCTCTCCCATTTTCTTCAAAAATTTTGCACAGTCCACTGCTTTCCCATTCTTAATCAACTCAGTAAACACCCTATTACCAAAACTAGCAACCACTCGCAACCCAACATCCACCATTCTGTTAAATATCTTAAGAGCATCATCTATCCTCTCTACATTCAAATATGCATCGATCAAAGTCCTATGTGTTGTTACGTCTGGGGTCAGCGACTTTGACGACAATTCTGTAAATAGTTGATCAGCCTCCGAAAACATCCCATTCTCACAATACCTAGCAATGATATTATTATACCCGGCAACGTCCATGGAAAAAGGCTTTGACTTCACATTTGTTCCCACCTTCTTGAAGGTGTCAAACGCCTCACCAAACTTCCCAAGCTTAAAACACTCATTGACCATTATATTAAAAGTCTCGGAATTAACTGCCTGGAAATTGGGCGGGGTGTGATTATCCAGCATTTGTTCAAACAAAGCCCATGCCTCCTTCTTCTTGCCATGCTTAAGCAACACTTCCAAGAGAACATTGCAGGTAGCTGGGATCATCCTAAACTGCCTATCAAGCAAGTACCTGTATGAATCCATGGCCTCCTTCTCTTTCCCCTTATTGAAGAACCAATCCATAAAGGTGGCATTGACAACCCCATCATACACCAAACACCTCTCCTTAAGCTCGTCGAAAAGCTCATTGGCCTTGTCCAAATTCTCCAAATCCAAGAACCCCTTAATCAAGTTATTGAAAACCAAAGAATCAGCACCATGCCCCTTATTCAACATCTCCCTCAACAAGTCCACGGCGTCGCCTATCCTACCGGCATCAATCAACCCTTTAGTCAAATGCCGGTACGTCACCGGCGAGGGACTAAAAGGGGCAGTGGCAATGATATGCCGGTAAATCTCAAGACCCACATCGACACGGCCCTCATCACAGTGAGTGTTAATCAAATTATTGTAAGATACAATGTTGGGAACAATGTTAGATTGGTTGAAAAAGAAGTGGAAGAGGGCAATAGCGTCATTGTACCTCTTGCCGCGGTACATGGCGGCGATGATGGCATTGCAGGTGAAGACGGTGGGGCGCGTGTTGGAGAAGACGGAGTGGCGCGCCACGGCAGAGGCGGCGTCCAGGTCGCCGGCGCGTATGAGGGACTGAACGCGGTTGTGGAGGTTGAGGCGAGGGCCGACGAGGGCGGAGGTCGAGTCGGGGAGACGGGGCGCGTTGGGGTCGCGCGGAGGCGGCGGGCCGGAGCCGCGACGGAGCGCATCGAGCGGGGGCTCTATGCGGAGGCGGCGCTTTCGGCGGCGGCGCTCGGCGGCGGCTTCTTCGGCGGTGGAATAGGCGAAGAAGCGGGTGGTGGTGAGAGAGTGAGGATTGGAGATGGGGTTTTGGAGGGTGAGGGAGGTTAGGGATTGGGATTGGGTTATGGGTTGTGGGGTGGTGGTTGGGCGGCGGAGAGAGCGGAGGAGCAGACGGTAGAGTGACATGGCGTTGAGAGAGAGAGAGAGTGAGGGAGGGGTTCTGCCGTTCTGGTATAACCGGGGCTTAAACCCTAGTATTGCAGCAAATGGGAAATGAGGGGTTTTGGTTCCACTTGGGTATAACTAGACCAAAACACACACTTGGTGTGTGGGTTTAATTTTTAAAAGAAAAAACAAACAAAATAATCATTGGAGAAACGTGGGAGTTTTGGAATTTGTATTTTTTTCCTCCTCTTTTGCTGTGGAACTGTGGAAGTGGGAAGTTATAGAGAGAGATTTTATGGGGAAATAAATTAAAATTTTATTCTATTATTTTGTTTATTACGATTATGACATCCATTTATTAAAAAATATTTTTAAATAATCTTTGGTCTAAGGATCAAGTCGTTTTTTCACGTCCACTTTGGCTAACAAAGCCTCTTCTCTTAATAGTAGTATAGATAATTGTGGTTTATCTTTCTTCTTTACATTCTCGGTCTTTCTTATTTTTAGAAAATGACAAAATTCAGTTTAGTTTTTTTTTTTTTTTTTTGTGTTGGTTACAAGCGGGACCTAAAATGCCCAAACGAAAACAAAGAAAAGGCTAAGAAGAAACAGTTCTCCTAGTTCTAGTTATAGTAGCAAGATCATCAAAAAAAGCTTGGGTAGTGTGGACAAGAGGATCCATAAAAGTGAGGAGGCCAGGCTCATGATCAATACTGCACTTAGCTAAAGCATCCGCGGTCATATTACACTCACGAAAGATGTGCATGAGATGGGCATTCTGCGTAGTGGCCATAAAGTTGTTGCATCCAGCAATCAGTGATCCAAGAGGGTGAGTCAAAAGATTTTGCTGCTACACTAACTAGACAAGAACAGCAGAGTCAGATTCAATTTCCAGCTTAGAGATGTTCAGGCTAGAGGCTAGCTTCAAACCATAAAATAGACCCCAGGTTTCAGCCTCCATAATCTCACCAACCCCTAAGTTGATTTGGAAGCCAATCACCCAATTCCCAGTATGGTCTCTAATGACTCCACCAGACCCAATTTTACCAGAAGTAGAACTTCTAGTGCCATCAATATTTAGTTTGTAAAAATTTTCAGGAGGTCTCTTCCAGAAAAGTCTGAGAAGACTGTACATATTGGAACTACTAGTCTTGTAAATGGCATTTTTCCGCTCCACAGCGTAATCCCATATGATTTTATCAGGGCAAGAAGGCATAGTAAAAGACACATCGAAGACTTGCTTATTCCTCCACTTCTAGATGAACCAACAAATAAAAAAAAAAGGGTCTTTTCCCGTAAACCCAAAAAGTCTTGGTATTTTTCCCAACTGCCCAACAGTTTGGTATTAAACTGTTGTTGAAAGAAAAAGACTAACAGGGATGGTTTAAACAAACAAATGTCTTTTGTATCCTATGTTGACGTTTGGATTCTTCTACAGTTCTATTTATAAAAAAGGAGTAGTAAAAACGTCAAAATAAAAACAAGACTAGCCTTCAACATGCCACATTTCACCTAACGACTCCTTGTCTAAGCGGCTACTCACAGGGCGGAATCACTGTTGCTTGTCCTAATTTTTCTGTTTTAAAACTGATTCTTTCAGATGAACAGTAAAGTTTTAGAACATTAGATTTCCATGGGATGCATGCATTTAAATAGTAAACTTAAATAGTAAACTATGAATGATAATTATCATGAACTAAAAAAAAATGAACTGATAAACACAAAATTGGTTAAAGAAGTGGGTGAACAACCATCTGAATTTATCTATTCAAATATACATATAGTTAAAACATTCATAGCCTCATTCTCAGGTAGCTGTTTAGCTATTCATGAGAATGAGATCAGATACTTACTTGTAATGAAAGCTGGCTACTTCACACTCTTTACAGGAAGGGAAGCACACTGCTATTCTATTTTCTAATTTTCAACTGATATGAGATTATTCTTTTTTCCGTTCTATTTTCGAATGCTTTCTAAGAGAAGCTAAAGCTCCTTATAGGGAGCGGAACTCAAACTAGAATTCAAAACCTAAAAATGTACAGAACAACTCCGTGACTCCTGCTTTTCTGAGTGCTCCTGCTGGTGGAGGTCGGACAGGGAAAAGCAAAAGTGGTTGGGTGAAATGTTTTTCACTTTCTTCTTTTTGAAAAGCAAAAGTATCTTTTTGAAAAAAGAGAACAGTTGCCCTTTGTCTTTGTGCTTTCTTCTTTCACCCGTGCTGCTACATATTCTCGTCTGTTTCTGAATTGTGGCCAAAGACAAAGGAGTTGTTATCTGCCTGGGCCATTCTAACAGTGGTAGCATTATCTTCGATGTCTGTATCAACATACATCTTGTAGTGGTTGTCAACTTCAAGCTTTTCTACCCAGTGCATGCATGCCAGTGGTAGCATTATCTTCGATATCTATCTATTTTCTGGTGAGAGATATGAATAGGTCACTGCTGACTACGTCAGGATGATCGTAAGCAGTGATAATACTTTTCTCTCCTGCTGCCAGGAAGGTATTGCTGATATCTTCTGAGATGATCTTCTTGAGGTATTCTAGGGTCATGGCCTTCATCCATGGGATGCTTGAATTTGGTTGGCCATTGTACCCAATACAGGCAGGTTGCAGATATTTTCTCTGAATAATTCTCACATAATGATATGGAGAAATATACTCAACCTCACCGTTTGCCTTTTGGCTCCATTCTGGAGGAGTGGATCTGAACTTCAGACGAAGCATACAGTCATTTTTCCTAATGTTTTTGACTGTGTTGACAATGAGAGGCGGCAAACCTTTTAGATCATCATTTGTTTTGGTCCACAGATTATGGACAAAACCATTTTCAACAAGCCAGAGCTTGTGTTCTTGAGGATGTTCACTCTGAACATTTACTAAGTACCTTCCAACGTACGGTCCTGAAACAATAAAGAGAGTTTGAGGAACTAGGTCTTCTGGATTATGCCTTCCTATCAGATTGTGGAATTCATGCCAATCTGATTCATTGAGTGCCATGATAGGGACCCTAGCACTTTCTGGACTTTCAAGGAAGTGAATTTTTTCTTTCCTTACAGCGCTCTGCTGTGTATGATTTTCTTCAAAATGTGGCCTGCCATTTTCGTAGAGTTCTTCAGCTAGTGCAAAGAGAGCTGGGAACATCAGACCACTGCTTCTTTCTTGAAAGGCATATAAGAGATTATCCAGGATTGCCTTCTGGTGATAAGCTAGTCTCCTGCCAGTTCTGAACACAGGAGTATCAAAAGTTCTTAATTCATAATTAAAAACATTTATAACTCCAGTTGGAGTTGGTCTGCTTTTTGGCAAAGCAGCAGCCATCAACGGTCTTGATGAGCCTTTACCGTCTTCCATTTGAGACGGGCTAGCCAACCCTTTACCCTGGGATTGATCAGTTGTGGCTAAGCCTTTTGGGCTTAGCAGAAACAGTTTAAGGACTCTTTCTTTGGTTTCTTTCAGATCCTCTTCAGGTTCCTGTTCTTTCCCAGATCTTCTGCTTCTGGGATTACGACCTTCGTTGTCATCTCTTTGGCTGAACATTGCCATTTCTCTGGTCAATGCGTCTAGAAGATAGTTCTTGTTTCCTGCAATTAATTCAACAGTATAATCATATTGGTTAAGAAACAATTGCCAATTGGTTGATCTTCCTCTATCAGCAGCTTTATCAAGTTTAAAATTTTTAAAATTCTTTACTCTACCACAATCGGTGCTTACAGTAAAGGGTTTTCCAAGAAAAGCTGGAGAATTTAAAATCATTTTCTTGATAGCCAAAATTTCTTTTTCCCCTGTGGGATAATTTAGTTCTGCAGGGCTGAACTTGCCACTACAAAATTTGCAAATCTCGCTAAAACTACACCGGACCAGTAATTATCACTCGCATCTGTCTGGAGGATAATTGCATCATTCTCTTCTGGTTGTTGAAGAGGAGGGAGGTTTTTGCAGAGATTTTTTATCTGCTTCACGATCTTTTCATCATCTTCTGTGAAGTTCCATTTTCTTTTGGAACTTGTCTTAGGAGATAACATTGCTGTTAACCCTGAGATTTTGGGAATGAAATCTCTCCCATAATTTATGAC
>BDJD01006009.1:19660-39594 GCA_002564525.1 Rosa multiflora
AAATCATTTTTATTGCTATTAGGGTTCGAAGTATCACAATTGAAAAAAAAATATCACATTCAAGAACTACAATGAACATGTTGGGTATCCAAAAATGTTGATATCATAAAAGATTAGAGAAAAGACAAAAAATTAAAGAAAGATAGATGATGAAGAACCAACTTTTTCATGCGTACAGAGAAGAACTTTGATAGACATTTCTTTTTTTTTAAAGAGAAAACTTTGATAGACTTTTTTAAATCTTTGGTCTAGAGGCTGGAAAATTATTAGAGTTTGGTATGTATAGTTAACACTACAAAGTCCATGATTATCCATGACTAATTTCATAAGTATGAATGATATTTTGAATACCTCTGTACTCTTATTCATTTTTAAAAGTCCTAATTGAATACCCATAGATTTTAGTGGAGCTCATGAACTCTTTAAAAATCCTAATTGAATACCTCAAAACTTTCATGGACTGCTAAAAGTCTATGTTGAATATACCCAGACTTTTAAATTTCATAGATTTCTTTAAAAGTTCCACTAATTCCATATACAATACACCCCCCTACATCTACCTAGCTAGTCCAAAATTTGACTTTGACTCGAAAAATGACGTCATGTGCTGAGTTTGAGTCAACATAGGGACACACTTTTCAGATTTTAAACACTCAACGAAGGGCAAAATGGATATTTCAAATTTAATCTAATTTCTAATTTTTTTAAAAAAATTTTTCTCTATTTTCTTCTCTCTCTCTCTCTTGCGCTCCCTCCCACTCTCTTGATTTGCACAACCCAAAACTCAATCTGCGCCGTGATCTCCGCCCTCCTCCTCCTCCTTTCCTCTACACCCACATCTCCCACTCCCATTCCCACCACTTCAACTACCACCACCAAACCCCCATCTCCCAAAACAACGACGTTTCCCTCTCCAAGCCCCTCATCTCCGAGGTAATCATCGCTGCCGCCGCCACCATCCCTACCGACGACATACCGGTGGCCACAGCTTCCTCTCAAACACCGCTGTCATCCCACTTTGGTTTTCACAGAAGAGCTCCGGTGAAAGAGAATCGAAGCCCAAAAGCTTCTCAGGTTCACCGCCAAATTTTTCTATTCCGGCAAATTCGTGACGTCTCACCGATAGCCGAAGCTTCCTCTTGACGTCGTGGATATCCCTATGGCGTCGGATTGTCCCAAAAACGAAGCATGAGTGAGAATCGAAGGAGATGGTGTAGGGGTTTCACGGTGGGTTTTATTCCTTTTCCGGCTACCTTTGGTTTCAACTCAAGTATGAAAGTTGGTCAATTCTTCGAGCTTTACCTCTATGTATACTTGAATTTGAGTTTGGATGTGATATGAAGAAAGTTAGGTTTTGAGTAGTGACTAACCACCGTGTAGTTACTGTGCACCGTGGCAGCGGTGGTTGTCAGAGTTGATTTCTGGCCTTGCGTAGTATACTGGCCTTAGTTACTGGCTTCGTCCCCAACCTGCTCAAGGACCTCCTTGGTGAAAATGTAGTTGACCAGACCTCGATCACTTGGTGGTCTTTGTGTCTGGAGGAATGCATCTCCACCGCAGTCCAAGCAGAACATTTTCTTCTCAAAACTCAAAATGCTACAGATCGATCGAAGTGGGTTATCTGGAGAAATTTACAAAAGGGAGTTACTTTTGTTTCAGATGAAATTGCATAGAGGAAGAGAGAATCAGAGAGAGAGAGAGAAGAGAAAAAAAAAATTAGAAATTAGATTAAATTTGAAATGTCCATTTTGCCCTTCTTTGGGTGTTTAAAATTTGAAAAGTTGGCCCTTATGTCGGCTCCAACTCAGCACATGACGTCATCTTTCGAGTCAAAGTCAAATTTTGGACTAGGTTGATGTAATTTGGAAGTGCAGGAACCATCGTGATTATAAAAAAAAAGTCAGGGACGAAAGTGATTTTAACTTTAAAGTTCAAGGGACTAAACTAAATTTAGTCCTTTAGAAAATTACGGTTAAGTGTCTCTTTGACACTTTAATTATCCGTTAAGCCACATTTTTTTTTGTCCCCGTAAGGCCATTTTAGAGCCAAATAATGGCAATTATGCCTCTCCATCAAGGACGTAGCTACACACGGGGGTTCCGGTAGCTATAGCCCACTCCAAATTTTGAAAAAACATTAAGTTATAACTTAGTTTTAGTTAAAAAAAATTAAATATTAAAAAGTAGTCTACCCAAAATTTCTAAACTTAGGCCATATGTTATTTCTTTTTCTTTTTTTTTAGATATATGTTATTGGATTTTTGTCCATTTACCTCATTTCTATGAATTTTTTTTCCCACTTACCCCATTAAGTTTTTTTTTTTTTTTTAATTCTCCCTTACCCAAAACACTCTAAGGAAGTCTTCCCTAATACCCCATTAATTTTTTTTTAGAGACTATTTTACCCTCACTCCTTTGTTACATAAAAAGAGAGAGAGAATGGAAGAGAGAGAAACCATAGGAGACTTCGCCGGATTCCGGTCACCAACCACCGGGCTTTTCTGAAAACCTAGCCGGAAGTCCCCAAAGAGATCTGATAGGAGCATTTTAATGCGACGTTTTACTTGCTTTTCCCTACATTTCTTGCATTATTTCCTTATTAAAACCCTGTTTAGGAAAGTTTCCACTCTTTGATTGGGAAAGTTCCTAATTGTAGAAAGTTTCCGTTTTGTAGTTTCTATTTTGTCATTTTAAGAAAGTTTCCCATTTTAGTTTAGGAAAGTTTCTGTTTTTCATTTTAGGAAAGTTTCTATTTTTGGTAACAGTTTCTATTTTCAGGACTTTGGAATAAATGAGCTGAAATGAGCTCATAAATGGAAAGAGGAGCTAGCCAACGTTGGAGGGAGTAAAGACAAGCCACTAAGGGCTGCATAAATGAGCTGAAATGAAGAAAAGAAGCTTTCCTGTTTCAACCAGGAAACTCCACTCAGAAGAGGAAACCCTGCCAAAACAAGACTCTTGAGCCAACCAAAAAAGGAAATCGGCAAAATGATGTGTCATGGCATGAGAGAAGATTCTTGAAGACATTTGATGATGAAATGGCATGGAGGTGGCGCATGGAGGCCCAAGAACTCTCAAGAATGACTTGGATTTTCGGCAAATGGATAAAAGCCCAAGGAATTAGGGTTTTGTGATGCATGTGAGATATTTTTGGAGACCTAAGCCATGTTGCCGTGAAAATCTACGAGGAAGAGAGAAAGTTGGCGTCAAAATCAATCAAGATAAAGGTGATTCACGCCATACAAGGAAGGATATGTCTTGGAGATATTCTTGGAGGATTTAATTGGGAAATTGCCATGTAAATGGAGAGAGAAAAAGGGGAATCAACGTGAAAATCAAAGAAACCCTAAGAAGATGACGCCAAGAGAGATTCAAGGGAGAAATAAAAGGAAAGAGAAAAAGGTGGAGACCAAGAAAAGCTAAAAAGGTGTCTAGGTTCATTCCTACATTCCCTAAAGGAAGTTTGGCCGAAATAAAAGAGAAAAATCAGAATATTTACAAGGAATTTCGGCAACCATATATTAGGGAATTAATTTGGAATTTTGTGATTGGTTGGAACACATCACAAGGCTTACGTGGCATTCTATGATTGGTTGGACCACATCACAAAGCTTACTTGGCAAATTCTTATTGGTGGAAGCTATGTGGAAATTTCTGATTGCTTTGTGAACCCTAGCCGTGCTCCTATATATACATCTCATTCTAGACGTTGGGGGGTTCCTCTTCCTTTACTTTTTGACACTTTAGAAAAATTCAGAAAATACCTAGCATAGCCGTGAGCTTTTCTCTCTATCTCTCCATCCTCTAGTCATCTCCACGAGTTCAAGCAAGGCCAAGGGAGAAGAAGAGCCGTGAGCACTCATCCATCATCATCCTTGAAGCTTGCTTTCGAGATTCAAGAGACCACAACATCAATTCGTTCATCTCATCTTCATCCACGGTGTAATCCGATTCTCCTTTGTAACCTTTGCTTTGAATTTCGTTGGTTATGTATTAGTTGACAATTATGTTTGAACAAATTTTATTGAATCTGAAATTTTATGATTGATTAAGAATATTTCGATTCGTGTATTGTGAATCTTAGTTGCTTTGTGTAATTGTTTGATTAAATTTGTTTAATAGATATCTTTTATATTTTAATCTTAAATGGTTCGAAACTTTTAGGGTTTTTATATGAATGGTGCTAGAATTTAAGAACATGAATCAACTTTTTGGTTTTGTGTAACTTAAATCGAAAAGTAGTAAAGGTTTTGTGCAAAAATCGGATTTAATCAAAGAGGATTGCAATTAGGTGGACTTTTTCATACTAAGTTGCACACTTGAGTTGATAGCCTTTCTAGGGTGTTTCATTTGTTTTCTCAACTTAGTTTATTTTCGAAAACAAAATCAAAAATCCCCCTTTTTCGTGAATATGTATATATTTTGTTTTATTTTTGTAAATAATATACTTTGTGTTTTTATTAATTGTTTAATTGTCCTACATTGACAGGTGTACCCTCAATCCCCGGAATAGAACGATCCCTATTTACTATATACTAACGATGACATTTCAGGGTTAAATTATGCGCTTGCTTTTAGCTGCATCAAGATCGTCAGAGATCTCATAGGTCGACAGAAATGTTTATTGCCCACCAATAGAGGGGTAATAAACCTCTATTGCCCCCTAATAGAACTTTCGGTTGCCGGAATGGAAACTAATCTTTCTTGAATTAGACAAATAAAACTTTGATTAAAGAAAAAAAAACTAGGGGATTACATCAATTCAAAACGTCTATTAACCCCCAATAGAGCCTCTATTTTCGCCGGCTTTGTTCTTCTTCCTCCGGCCACCATCAAACGAGATTCCAAGTGGGCTTTCTTCACCTCAACCTCCTCTACACGTCTGTGGTAACCATCGAGCGTGGGACGAGCTGTGGTGGGCGTTGCAAGGCCAAGAAGAAGCCACATCGGGGACGAAATCGCCATCATCGGAACTGGAGATTCCAGCCACCTTTGCCGGTGATTCTTGAGGGATTTTGGAGCTCGGAGGACGTAGATGCTTCCCACAAGGTGGCTTACATCGATTCAACTCGTGGAGGTCGAATTTTACAATTAAAATTCTAGGGTTTCAATCGGTCAGATTTGTTCTAAGGTAAAATTCGATCGATTGGTTTATAATTGGACTTTGGTGTAGTTATGAAAGTTTAAATTGGAGTTGAGATGAAGAACTTTGGTGTTGGGAGTTTTGTCAAATTCCTACTTTGGGCCACCTCAGGGATAGTTTCTGTTCCTGAGTTCGATCTACTCATCGATACGAGCATTGCGATATATTGTTTGTAATTTTTGGAGATCGTATGAGCATGTTAGGGTTTTTATGGTTTCGAACCGTTCGATGTTTCGATTCGTGAGGATCTGACTATCCAATCGACTTGTGGTTTCGGCATATCGATCGTAGATGTATTCTGGAGACATTGGGTGCTCTCAGATGTGGTTTCGCCTCGATTGGCGACACTTTGAGGATTTTAGTTCAAAACAGGGGTTTCAGACTTAAATCGTTTGTGAATTGTTACTAAGTGGAAACCGATTGTGATTAGGTACTTGACAAAGTATTCTTAGGCGGTCGTTTTGTGGGTTGGCTACTTTGTTCTGTATTGAAGACACGGCAGGAGTTTCGAGGTGAGTAATCTCACGATGTTCATTCACGAACGGGTTTACCATATTGTCTTGGAGTTATGAGATTAACTATGACTATAGTGGTATTAGTGGCATTCCTGAGTGGATGATCATGTATATATATATATATATATTTGCGTGATATATATATGTATTGGTGGAATCTGTGTGATGAGTTGGATGATTGCTATCTGGGTGATGACTGATGAAATTGTGTATTGAGTCGTGATTGTAGGATATCATGTGTTGAGATACCATGGGTCTAATATGATCGTCTTAAGTGATATTTAAGATATGGTAGCTTGTGTAGGAATATCTATGTGATGAATCGATGACATCAGTATGATGAATCTTTGTGATGATTGTCATGTAAAGCTTGTGTAGAAATATCTGTGTAGCTTGTGTGGGAATATTTGTGTGATGATTGCTATCTGTGTGATGACTAGCAATGAATCTATGTGATGATAGCTATCTGTGTGATGACTGGTGATATCTGTGTGATGATTAGTTGGATGATCTCTATCTATGTGATGACTGACGATATCTGTGTGATGAATATGCGTGATGATCGTTATCTATGTGATGACTGGCGATATCTGTGTGATGATTAGTTGGATGATCTCTATCTATGTGATGACTGACGATATCTGTGTGATGAATATGCGTGATGATCGTTATCTATGTGATGACTGGCGATATCTGTGTGATGATTAGTTGGATGAGCGTTATCTATGTGATGACCGGTTATATCTGTGTGATGAATATGCGTGATGATCGCTATCTGTGTGATGACTGGCGATATCTGTGTGATGATTAGTTTGATGATCGCTATCTATGTGATGACCGACGATATCTGTGTGATGAATATGCATGATGATCGCTATCTGTGTGGTGACTGGCGATATCTGTGTGATGATTAGTTTGATGATTGCTATCTATGTGATGACCGACGATATCTATGTGATGAATATGCGTGATGATCGCTATTTGTGTGATGACTGGCGATATCTGTGTGATGATTAGTTAGATGATCGCTATCTATGTGGTAACCGGCGATATCTGTGTGATGAATATGCGTGATGATCGCTATATGTGTGATGACTGGCGATATCTGTGTGATGATTAGTTGGATGATCGCTATATGTGTGATGATCAGTAAGGTGATGGCTATCTGTGTGATGATCGGTGAAATCTGTGTGATGATCAGTGTGATAACTGCTCGGTAACGGAACTGAATTGTTATTAAGTTAACAATAATCGAGAAGACTGCTGTGATGGTCGGGGCTACCTACAGACTTCAGAGTGTGAGATTACGATGACTACCTTGACTTGAATTGCTTGACTTAATGTGACCTCCTGAACTAAATTATATGCAGGGGTTATTGTGAATTATTTTGCTTGTTTTGAATTGTGATTGCTTTGTTTCTTCTTGATTGTATTGATTGATGGTTTGATTTATGGGTTAAATACTAGTTAGTACCCTGTGGTTTAGGTCCAAAATCAACTCAGTCCCTGGACTTTTAATTTCATAAAAAACACCCATGCACTTTCAATTTTGATCTAATAGGTCCAATTTATTAATATTCTGTTATGAGTTCAAGTTATAGTTGGATTATTTGTTGAAAAACTATTTATTTTTAATAGTAGGACTCACTCCTAAATTGACTATGCAGACCACCTCGACACCACGTTATAAAACATAGGTCATATATGAGCCACGTTAACAAGTTGAATAACTCAATTGTCGGAAAACTAACAAATTGGACCTATTATATCAAAATTGAAATTGCATGGGTGTTTTTGATGAAATTAGAAGTTCAGGGAATGAATTGATTTTGGACCTAAACCACAGGGTAGTAATTTGTATTTAGCCCTTGATTTATCGTAAGAGCCATAGTGGTGATTCATTGTACTCTGTGGTGAGGATAGAAAAGTGATTCATTGTTTTCACCTTGATGCCATGTTGATGACAAAAGCTCCTAGGGGGAGGGAATGAGTGTGATTTGGAATTCACTGTAGTGCGTTAGAATGGCGTCAAACATTGTTTAAGGAAGTCTTGTTTGATTGAATTTGTGTAATGGGATGCTAGGTTGAGAATCTGAGCATGTAGTTTAGTCACCAGTTGACTTATGTAGGCACGATATGGAAGGTTATGGAATTGATGGTCGTAGGTGTGAGATATGTGCATATCGTGTTTAGGTTGAGACGACTTAAGAAATGTGTTTTGCTTTGTGGTTTTGAGTTTACTCATACGGACTTGCAAAAGCTTACCGGGTTTGTTGTGTGGCAACCCGATACACCATTCCAATGGTGTAGGGGTTATTTCTGTAGGTCAGGTTAATTGTGGCTAATGCTGAGGTAGCATGCTTGCAGCTTAACGGTAAGAAGTCAATTTTGTGACTTTACCGTTATAAAGACTTCCGCTTGTAGTGAGCTCTGAGGAGCATTTACATTTTATTTGGTTGTTGACAATTTAATTCGTAAGCTCGTGTATTATGTGACTCTGTGGAGCGAATCAATATTGGAATTGTGGGTTCAGGACATCAATATGTACTTGGGTTAAAAAGGGAAAAAATTTCTAAGTATTTTGTATTGATGGTTGAACGTTCACGCATATATAATTATGGGGTTATATATCAATTTTATTGTGTATAAAATCAGGGGCATGACATTTGCTCTCCAATTTCAAGCAATTTTCTTATTGGCTGAAGTGATGTAATTCAAGAGAAATTTAAGGGAACCTTAACCCTTGCCGTTCACTATATAAAGCAGGTTTGTGAAACTCTTCTACACACCACAAAATTTAGAATCAAAATACACAAACACTTCCCCTTCTCTTCCAAGTTCCGGCAATTTCAAGAAATCCAAAGTTCAAGGCCGTGAAACATCATCCTCTCTATTCAAGGATCATTTCCGTGATCCTCATCCATTCCACCACCTTTTGAAGTTTCTTGCGTCCTTGAAGATAAAAAAAGTGTAACCATGAACTTCATAATTTGTTTTCGGTTTTTGGATTGTAAACAATTTCGGTTTCTTATGGATTTTCGTTTTTTTTTCTTTCTTGGATTGTGATTTGCGCTTTCTATGGTGGATGAAAGATTCATTTTAGTTATGTGATTTTTGAATACTATGAAGCATGTTTTAGGTTTTAGGTTTTTGAATTGAAAAATTGCAATTTGAATATGTTCTTGCATGATTGTTAATTTCGAGCTTCAATCCCATCTTTTATGTGTTGATTGATCTTTGGATGCATACTTAGGTTGATGAACATGTAATTGAATCCATATTAAGGTACTAGCATTCTAAGCTTTAATAATTTCAGTGAAAAACCTGTAATTACTTAGGTAAATTAACAATGAATCTTGTATGCTTGATTAGCATTCTAACTTGTGTTCTTGACTTGAATTGATCAAACTTCCAATATGTTTATTGCGTTAAGAATATTTTTGTTAGTGATTAGCTACCACTAGTAATTGCATGATTAATAGGGTTAACTATGGTGCGTTCATCTAGTTAATTTAATTAAGGGAAGTAAAAAGAACTTTGCATGCGTTCATCTTTGTTCTTGATTGATTCTATACCTTGAAATATTTTGATTCGTGATTTGATGTTTGAAACCTTGCCAAAGTGTTAATAGTAGTTAATTACTTCTAAATTCGTTCTATCCATAAAATTCTACTTGATTCTGTGTTTTGATGTGTCACACATGTGTATTTTGACTTAGTTGTTAAATGGACTAAATACTGTTTAGTCCTTAAGCTTTTGACTATAAAACATTTTAGTCCCTGACCTTCTAATTTCACACGTTTAGCCCCTGTACTTCAAAATTTCAGACCAATAGGTCTTCACCGTTTAAAAGTCGTGGCGAAATGTCTATTATGCCTTACACGACGACAGTTCACCGGTCACGTTCGACTCCTCTTTTCACGGTGGTCTGCCTATTATCTTTTTTTTTGGTTACAAAAGGAGCCCAAATAGGCCCAAAACCGGAAAGCGAGAAAAGCTAGCTGAGGAACAGCAGCATTCCCAGTCCTTCTAGGCCTAGAAACACCGTCAAAATCATCCAAAAAAAACCTTTTTATGTTTTGGAACACTCTTTTCCTTTCTCAAGCCCCACCGAATTACCGTAGTCCCGAACACGGCAACCCAGCACACAGGCTGCACAGCGCCGTTTCTTCACTCCTCCTCCTCCTCTCCGTCTCTGAGCTCCAGCAGTCCAGCCTCCGGGTATCTCTCTCTCCCTCTCCGTCTTCTCCTCCTCCTCCGCCTCCGGATGTTTTTTTTTTGAAGTTTCTGATATCCTTTATCTTCTTCTTCTTCTTCTTCTTCAGTTCTTCGGCGGCTCGGCCTTGAGGCTTGATGAGTTTGCTGCCTTGCTGGGTTATTCACTCCAGTCACTCCACCGAATCTAGGATGTTAAAGAGGTATTCTAATAAAACCCAATTAATCTCCAAATTGAAATTGTTGTTAATTCTGATAAATCCCAGTTCTTGGGTGGGTTGGGGTGTGTGTAGTTTTCTAGCTAGTCATTCATTTAATTCAAATACCAATATTTCTGACATCATTGCTTGGAATTTGGGATGATATCGATCCAAGTCCATCGTTTGATGTGGTATAAGGAGTGTGAGGCAAATTTTCTTCGCTGTCAAATCCTGTGTTACTGATTAAACTGAAGAGACCTATACCAAAATGAAAATTATTTTTGTTGAAGACAGGAGCTACTTGCCTACTACGTACTACATAGATATTTAGCTGTATCTAATGAATTTGTGGGTTCGCTGAATTAGGCTAATACATCTGAGTGGAGATGCCTGAATATTGATTTCATTTAGTCATCCTCCTCTGTGCAGGAACTGCTAAACCTGTTCAAGTTTCCATCAATATTATAGTATAGTTTGGAACCTCATAACTGACTCACTTTGGTATACAAATATGGTACTCATATATATAGGAGATGATGTATTAAGGTGATTGGAACACTGCATTGTATTCTGGGCTGATCAAAACTGAAAAGCATTGGAGTTTCAAGCTCTTTTAAGATGTTTAATTTTTCCTTGGATTCATTCCTTCAAGCTGTTTTCTACTCATGTTGCATTATTCACCGTCGAGATTCTCTACTAATTTTTTCTTTTCTTTTTCTTTTCCTTTGTTAAGAAGTTCAAGCCCCACCGAGCTTGTAATCCTGGATCCGCCCCTGAATAGGACTATTGATATGTAATATGTGGAGGGAAAGCCTTGCATACTGGTAAGGTTTTCTCCATTATGCTGGGAATTTTGCCGTTTCAAAATCAGCAATAGCAAGCATCAATAAGGATATGTATACTCAGTCAGTGTATTGCAATGAAGTACCACTTTTTTTTTTTTTTTGTATTGTGATCCATGTGTTATATACTGCAAAGTTCAAATCCTGGTCCCTACCTTCTGTTGAGGGCAAGTTAGAAACATTGCTATTTTTTCTACCACTTTCAAATCCAGGATGCATGATGTAAAATTGCTTTTTTAGTTGCTAATCTAGAACCAGTATCAATGCTTTAGTCATGTTTCGTTGCTAGATTTTCTGTCACTTTCAAAATTAAGGGAAAAAAAAAAAACCCGCAGCATCTGGCGGCAGCTACTTAGTATGTTTCTAACTTTATTTCTTATGCACACTATGTGTGATGTATGCTGATTCTTATAGCTATGTAGTTGCCAGCATAATGGTTCTATGAAGTTCTCTATTTTTGTAGACAGACACAAGATCAGTATTGGCGATTGTGCTCTTTGCAAACCTCCCCAAAATTCCCCATAATTCAGGTTATTGAAAATTTAACTTTAGTCCTTGTTTGCTTAATTAATACTGATACATATATTAAATTTTTTTTTCTTCCCCAAATTCAAGATAAGGCCTTGTATTGCCTCTGCCCGTAGCATCAACTCTTTTCTGCAATCAGCTAAACAGTCCCACTATCAAAAAATCATCTCCACCAGCAATGGGGAACCCAGATACATGGCGTTGCCAGAATTGCGGCAATGTGGGGCTAGAAGATGGCGATGATGGCTTCTTCTATTGCACCCAGTGCAACTCACAAGCCGAGGACTTCATGGACACCGGCGTGGCGGATGAGGACTTCCTCGACCAGACTGGCAACCCATTTGGAGGCCTCTACTCTGCTCGTCACACCCGTCGCATTAACAGCTCTGTTGTCAAACCAGAGCCCCTCTCTGAACCCTTAGACGACTTGTCACCTCATTATCAGCTGTTTAGTCAAAGCCAAGCCAAAATTGAAGATCAGGATCCCATAGGGCTCGAGGATTTTTCATTTGATGGGAGAAAGAATGAGGACTATTACGGATGGATTAGGCTTAGGTATGTGATGGGATTGCAACGGATGATTGAGCTCCAATGTGAGGCTTTGGTCACGGAGTTAAAGGTAAATCCCTTGATATGTGGTTTGGCTGGGACCATTTGGCTCCGCTTCTTGGCTGCGACTCAGGTTTTCAATGATGATTGTTCTGACCAGATCTTTGACTCCAATGAGTCTGAGATCCGCCAACAAGGTTTTCTTCAAGAACTAAGCTAATTATGTTACTTGACTTCATTTTTCTTGTTTTGGAGCTTGATTCTTTGAATAATACTAGTTCACTTAAAAAGAGCTTAATTGTTGTGCCCAAATATGAAGTTTAGGATCAGTTAATTCTGATTGGCCAAGAATGAAAACAATCAGTTACTTCTCTTTTTAAAGCTCAATGTCAGTGCTAATATGATAAGAGTTCTTAGTCTGATTTATTTTTTTGTTTAAACTTAGATAAATTTAGATCTCATTCATCCTTGAGGCAGAGTTCCCTTTGTATAGTTACTGTCATATTTTTTGATTATTGACTTTTAATTTCAGGAGAACCACCTGCAAATTTGAAGATGCCTTCTAGAAGCCATGCACAACATCATGCAAAGTATGACCCTCAAGCAGTGAAGGCGTGGTTTAGGTCCTTGAAGAAGATTATACCACTATCTTATACTCTAGCTGTTTCTTTTTTGGCTTGTCATCTTGCCAGGGAAGCAGTACTGGCAACCGACATGGTAAAATGGTCCCTAGAAGGAAAGCTCCCATATTTTGCTGCTTTTCTTGAAATTGAAAATGATCTGAAACAGTTTGGACAGCCTTCACGTGCCTGCCCAATAAGTTCAAGCTTGATGTTTAGGCCTTCTGAATCAGTTCCAGTGCAGAAGCTAGAATCACTAGCAGTATCTGTTGCTGGGTCCATAGGCTTGGACTTACCTCCAGTCAATTTCTATGCTATCGCTTCTCGCTTTCTAAATATGTTATCTCTTCCGGTCGAAAAGATTCTCCCTCATGCGTGCCGCATATATGAGTGGTCAATGCCTCCAGAGTTATGGTTATCTACAAACGAGTTGAGGCTTCCAACTCGTGTTTGTGTGATGTCAATACTGATTGTAGCTGTGAGAATTCTTTATAATATTCATGGTTTTGGAGAATGGGAAAGAAGTTTGTGCAGTCAACATGCTTCATCTTCCACATCTAACAATTGTGGAGATGAGGACCCCAGATCCAGTTGCGAAATGAAGGATGATGCTGATAAGGATTCAGAAGCTCTGCCTCACAGGAAAGATGATTCAGATACAAACTTTCTTAGAAACTTATCACGTGCGCATAACTCTAAGTTGGATACTGCAGAACTTTTGGCCAACCTTGAAGCAAGATATAATGAAATTGCTGATGACTATGGTAAATATGTTGGAGTGGTTTATTGTTGAAAATGATGATGCAATTTGTGGCAGATTTTTGTGATGTTTTATATATCAATAGTACATATACTTTCTATCGTACGTATACTTTCTATCTTCCTCTACTTAATCGTGAAGTTTTAAATTCACTTGTCTTGACAGAATATTGCAAGGACTTGCCAACATATCTCCAGTTCTGCAAGGATACAGTCTTTGCTAGATCAGAACCATCGCGTAAGGATGCCAAGGAGGAAAAGTTAATTGAATCTTTATGGAACTTCTATCAAAGTGGAAAGGTAATATGTAGCTTGCTTGGAGTTTTGATATTTTCTTATCAAAATATAGGCTCCGATACATTGGATAAATTTTTGGTTTAGTCAGCTTAAAATAATTCTTTTTGCATGCTTTTAATTTACATTCTGTTAAAGTTTCTTTATAAAAGAGCTTCGGTACCATGTAATTAGCATAGTAAAAGTAAAACAGAATAAATGTCTCTGTTCAGCACAATTAAGGAGGCTGAATTTGCAAAGATGCTGCAAACTGTGCAACTAGCTTTGATGGAATCACCCATCTGGGTTGATATATAATTTCCTTAGAGAAACTAAATGGAAAGTTTTCATTTGTTTGTAATTTTGAAGGGAAACTGAAGATGGTGAGGAGGTTCAGATATTCTTTTCTTCAATATTAACAACATATGATATTACGTATATATATAGGACGCGTACCTAGTAGCAGTACAACATATTAATATCATTTAACACATTTTGTTGGTTTCAGGATTCTGATACTGCAGTGGGGCAAGGATTGCATAGTGGTAGAACTGATGACCAGAAAAGACCAAGGTATAATGAAGAATGCACTAGTAGTAGTCCATCTAGAGAAAAGAAGCTTAGGACGCCATCCTCCAATGACGAAACTTCTCTCGCAGATGACCATAAGAGGAGCCAAAATGGTGCTCATTTTGGTGATAGCTCACAGAATAGTCAGAACTCAGAAGTGAATGACCAAGAATTAGCTGAGACTCTCAAAGATGAAGCCATTAATAGAATGAAATTAGACATGGAGGAGAAGAGGTTCTGTTATATTCCACCAAGGGTGAATCTCAAAAGATTTGATTACCTTCACTATGTGAGGAAGCAGGATGAAGGTGCCTACACTTACGTTGCACATGCTGACTACTACATACTGCTTCGTGCTTGCTCTAGAGTTGCCCAAGTTGAAACTCGGTGTATGCACATTGGGGTGTTGAGCTTTGAGAGGAGACTGGCTTGGTTGGAGAAGAGAATCGACCACTGCTTGCATTTGACCCCTCCTATTGTATCATGTGATTATTGTACTGACATGGTTCCTGAGAACACTACTGATGCAGAAACAATTGTTGAGGAATCGATTGGACTTTCAAATTTGAATATATGAGTTTATTTATTTTTTCCTTCTTTTTGGAAGGCTATCAGGCATATTTTGAACATTAGCAACTTTAAATGTTAGAAAGGATTATGAAATGCAATGTGGTTCAATGGACACTGCACCTGGCATGTTTGATGCTCATATAGATGTCAGACTGTTTGTTTTTTTTTACCCTTAAATGCGAACTTTATGACCTTCCATTGTTTACATACTGTTTTTAGCATATATAGATTATGTAGCATTAGGTGCTGGTTGTGATTAGGACCTATAACCCTATCAAGTTTACTTTTTCTGCTCTATTCTGTGGTGCAAAACATGATTTTTATCCCAATTCATATATGATTTGCTCATGCTTGTAATAAGAGCTCAAAAGAGGAAGGAATATTGTTTCTGGTGTTTTGCGGTTATTGTTTCTGTCCCAAAAGTTTATGACCGTTGTGATTTACTTGATTTCAGGACTAGCTGGGGCCACAGCTGATGGGCACTGTTATGACATCCTAACAAATTAATGGTCTAGGTAATCCTAAGAACTGATTAGTTATCTTTTCAGCCTGGGCTATTTTTTTGTCCGTAGTATTCTTTCTGTTTAATTTAGTGCTCACAATGTAATTCTTTTCAGGATCACTCCCTTTGGAGAACCACCAACACCAAGGGTAGCACATGTAGCAACTGCTGTAGGAACTATGGTTGTTATTCAGGTTAGCACAATGCGTTTTATCTCATTGGTTATGTTTCGTTGGTCAAAGCTGTGTTAACATATTCTTAGAAACATATTTACATTCTGACTGGAATTATTGATATCAATACAGGGAGGAATTGGTCCTGCTGGTTTGTCTGCTGAAGATCTACATGTTCTTGACCTCACTCAGCAACGGCCTTGATGGCACAGGTTAAACTTTTGAATGATTTGCTTTCTCTTTTGTTAGAATTTATTGAATGATTTATTTATCGAAATGGAGCTAATTTTCCTATATGGTTGTTGTTCAAGGCCTTGGACCAGGGCCACGCTACGGGCATGTGATGGCATTGGTGGGGCAAAGATATCTCATGGCAATTGGTGGGAATGATGGTGAGTCCCTTAAGGGTCTATCTTTCTATCTTTTCTGTGTATATTTGAAGGAATAGGTATTCATATGCTTAAATTCTCAATTGATATTTAAGACGAGGGAAATTGGTTTGTGCTTTCCAGGTAAACGGCCTTTAGCTGATGTTTGGGCGCTGGACACAGCTGCCAAGCCATATGAATGGCATAAGTTGGAACCAGAGGGGGAAGTCCACCACCATGCATGTAAGTCTCTCTCTCTCTCTCTCTCTCTCTCTGTGTGTGGGTGTGCGTCTCCCCTCCCTGAATACATTTATGGCCGTCAAATTCATATGTGATTTTCATCTATGAAAATTGTAGTAAATATGCACCTTTTACCCAGAACCTTGTTTCTCTTTATAGGCTTATGACTGTGCAAACAATAATAGGATGATGATGCTAAATATCACAGTCTAAAACATATTTCATTGGGGTGTGTGCATATGTTGTGAGCACCATGTTTTAAAACTGTTTGACATTTTGGCAAGAATGTGTTCCCTTTCTTGGTAGGATTAGAGGATGAAGTAATTTGGTGAAACCTTCAAGAAGGGAGTTGGGGAAGGGTGGGTAGTTAGGTTTCTTCTCAGAAGGTGTGGTTTATTACCTTCATAGACTTATCTCAAAGTAAATCATTGATTAGCCATGATAATTGAAGTCATATGCCGGTCAATGCTTCTTTCAATTCCTGATATAAATTCTGGCATCACTTTGTAATTGATAAAGAGTTTGAGATAAAATTTTATACTCTTGAAGTTATGCAGTTTAACTTGCTAACCTTGTTGCATAATTTAAAAGTCAAGCTACTATAAGAAGTAACTATTGGTTTTACAACTTGAGATGATGCTGTAAAGAGAGGAATAGGAGACCTTAGACCATAGGCAGAAATATATTATAGGTGATATATAAGGAGACTCTTCAAACTAAATTTACCTTTTCTTATATAAAAGTAAGGAACCAGTGAAAGTACTGTACAACAAAGGAAGCATCTTATTGTATTAAATGTGATTTTAATTCTGTTTTAGATGTATGTTAAAGTTTCTTAGAAATTTGAGAATGCTTTGTTCCATGTATAGTAATCTTCATCTTTATTTTAATAAACTATGTTTCTTGTAAAAAATATAAAGCAAGCTTCAGATATATGAATATGGCTAATACATGTTATGGTTTCTATAATAGGAAATATTCGAATAGAAATGTGCTGATACATAATTTCAAATTTTTAGTAGGATGAAGGTTAGGATGTTTCATAAAAGCTACGTATCAAAGACTAACCAAAGCACTGAATGTAATATGTTAACCAATACATACATGTGCCCCTGGAAAGTCATAAAGAGATCGAGGATCTGGTATGTAATTGGTAACATCGGCTAACTAAAAGTGGATTTTTGGTTGGGGAGTTTAGCCTGCTTCACATTTTTTGTATTGCTGTCTTTGAAAATGCCTACTATCCTCTGCGTGGGATTAGTATTTTGTTTCCTGATGAACAAAAGTAAAAAACATGTCCTTTCCCATATGTTTGAAACCTGAACCGGAAGCATGGCCCTTTTCTCTTTTTTAGTAATGCAAGGACATTTTTGACCAGAAAAAAGTTAGCTTGAATACCTTTGTCACGCTTAAGTTGATGTACAAATTAACTACAATATTGACAACTGTTAACAGATGCCTGTTAATCTCTTGTTATACGTGTCATAAGTATATGGTTCTAGTTGATATTTAGAACTGGAATTGTGAGAGAATTGATCTTGAGGTTTTCTTGCTTATTTATCTGGATATAGTAAAATATTTTGTTCGTATAAAAGAAAATATTCTATCAAGTTATCTGTTAACTCACATGCATTATGACTAGTTACACACTGAAGATGGTGGGTTGAGTAACATGCTTGTATCTTTTTAAGATATTGTGTAGTCAACTAGCTCATTTACTCTTTGTATATGACCAGGTATGCAAGTGCAAGTCCAAGGTCGGATGGTCTTCTCCTCCTTTGTAGAGGGAGGGATGCAAACAGTGTGGTGAGTCAAATAGGTTTATTGTCTTGTCTTAGTAGTTGATTTGGTCTCACTTTAAATATTGGGCACGGTAGTTTAGATGTGATAAAATTCGTTAGTTTTAAGTTTTAACCCGAAAGTAAAAAGTTAATAAAAAGTCTTAATCTGGTGTGTAGGAATAGATAGCTTGGGTTTGAAATTTGTGAAATGTATAACATAGCCATTTGTTTCCCTTACGTAGGTCGTATTTTTAAATGTGGTTTTGTTTCCCCTTTGTTTTCCAATTTTATGAAGCAAGCTGTTCCTTCTATTAGTAACATCTCTTCACTGTGAATTAGGCTCAAACTGTTTCTTGGTTTTTTTCTTGCAGCCATTGGCAAGTGCATATGGCCTTGCCAAACATAGGGATGGCCGTTGGGAATGGGCAATTGCTCCTGGCGTCTCCCCTTCTCCCAGATATCAACATGCAGCAGTAGGTTTTGGCATCCACTTATTGCATTTCCGCACCAAGTGCTTTCCTATTGAAACTTTCATTTCTAAAATAATTGCGTGCATATTATGATGCTAGGTTTTTGTTAATGCACGCTTGCATGTTTCCGGAGGGGCCCTTGGTGGTGGGCGCATGGTTGAAGATTCATCAAGTGTTGGAGGTACTTGATTATAGTTTTAACTTATCATAATTCTTTCAAAGTTAAAAGAGTGGTAGCAGGGGGTATAAAATTTTGGGAAAGTAACTGAGCTTCTATGAGAAACAGATACATGTAGCTTTCTTTAAGTTCTGCTGTTGTTTTCTGGTGAAAAGTTTCCTTTGTTTTCAACAGATTCTCCATCATATGTGACCTTACGAATTCTCATATTTCTATTGTCTACAGTGTTGGATACTGCAGCCGGGGTTTGGTGCGATACAAAATCTGTTGTCATGAGTCCAAGGACAGGTAGATACAGCGCTGATGCAGCTGGTGGAGATGCTGCAGTTGAATTGACACGGCGTTGCAGGCATGCAGCTGCTGCGGTTGGTGACCTGATATTTATATACGGTGGTCTACGTGGTGGTAAGATATAATCAACAATTCATCTAGCTGTTTTTCAGTTCCCCTACGTTAAGACTTGTATTTATCAACGTAGTAAATATTTGTAAATCACAAAATGCATTGGATCCTATTGGCATGAACATAGTTTCACTCAATGCTAATAAGATGTTGATGGATGACTAGCCCCACTGAGGTTTTGCATGTATAATGCTTTTGTTTCTTGAGGTTAAGAACTTAAGATTACCTGTAAGTAATTTTTTCTGAATGCAACATACAAATATCTCGAATTTCAGCCAAGCTCTTATTGATTCGTTCACTAATTCTCTAATTATTTCTGCGTGGAATGTGCCTGAGGGGGGGAGTCAGCTAGGAAGAAATGGGCATATTTAGGGTATTCTAGGTGTGGCTATGTAGTGGTTAATGGATGTATTTATAAGCTGTTATTTGGTGGTTTTTGTTCAAGCTTTTCCTCATTATGGAGTTAGCTAATGAAATTTTACTGTTGATAACATTCAAGCATATTCACTGGGTAGCGAGGATTCATGTAATCATTTGAATGATGTTTGGTTAGATGAGTGTCCTGTTATTATGCACGAGGTCAAGGCTTTACGTCCCCCTCGATGCATAATGTTAATTCTAATACAATAAGTCAGGCGTGGGGATGAGCCTCCCAGCTTGTCTGGGTTCCAAACCCCTTTATAAAAAAAAATCACTGGGTAGCGGAGGAATTTGAATGATTATGAAGTCAAGGAACTTATGTCTCTATAATCTCAATTAGATAGTGTGGCGATGGTCTCATGCAGACCATAGGTGAAGGTGGTTGCTGGAATCTTCAGGGAAATTTACTTGTAAATCAAGTAAATTTCTTCTAGACATTCGATGGACAACCTTCTCTTGCTCAATTTCCTCTCTCTATTTCAATCTGAAAGGCTAAGTAAGGCAGAATCTTTTGGTGGGTGGAAGAGGGGAATGGTGTTCTGTTCATTTAGATATGTTGTGATGGCTATCTTTTGGGTGATTTGGCTGGAAAGAAACAGAAGAATTTTTGAGGATTT
>BDJD01006011.1:0-14878 GCA_002564525.1 Rosa multiflora
AACCTTATTGGAATCAAGTAGCAGAGATTGAATAGGAAACTTCAATCAATAATCCTTCTATAGCAAGGAACAGTCGAAACCTTAGGTGTATAAATACCAGGTTTAAAGGACAAACAAAGGACCTCTCTCGAATCAATCAATCCCAGCGATTACAAAGCCTCCCCGGAGCAAACCTTCAACCTCGTTGAAACCCGGTGACCGCGCGCCAGTCCTAGTCTCTCCAAGAGTCGACTGCCAGTACTACTGCCACCGAGACTTTCTCAACCAGCGAAGCAAGGGTAACTCCCTCGCAACCCAGCAAAGCTAAAGTCATGCTTTAGCAAAACCCGTGCTTTCTCCAAACTTCCCAGTGATTGCTCTGCTCAGCCTACAACATTGAGTATCGATTCGGTGACGCGAAGTGATCACATCCAAAGTCCTTATCCGTAAGGCAAGAAGTCCGTTCTCAGAAGGCTAGAGAAGAACCTTGTGGCGAGGTTGGTGCTCTCCTCGTCCACAACGCTTGAAGAAGAAGTCAGGTCAAGGGACTCCCCCGACGATTACACCCCACGGTGTTGGCACGCCTGCGCACACGCTCAAAAGAGACAGTTTGCAGGCCAACTAGTTTTGGAGCCAAACATTTTGGCATGCCCAGTGGGACACCAATAGTGTCTCTTCGTGAACATAGCCATTGGGAAGTCAAGCGAAAACCCTTACCAAAAGGTTTACGCTAACTCTGCTCAAAGCATAAGACCTCCAGTTACAGACCGCATTCTCGCGCGGATTGTCGTGGTCTTTCTGAAGAACAAGTGACTTAAAGACTTTCTAGCCAAACACCCGATATGTCAACTGAACGGGAAGAGAATCATCCGACCGCTATTGAGGGTCAGAGTGTCACTACTAATCAGGCCAGTGAGCCTGTCATCACTACCGCTGTATCTAATACAGTGGAAAGTGGGAAAAGAGATGCTTTCCTTGCGAAGCCTATTCCAGAGGGAGCGACCTCCGAGGTGAGGTTCGCCATCATCATGGAGAATATTGAAAATCATCACAAGAAGATAGCTGCTGATTTTGAAAGGAAAAGCACAAAAACAGATCAGCTCATACGCGAACTAGACCAGCGCATTACCCGACATGCAGAGGATACTAAGCAGCAAATTGCACAATCAGAGAATGCAGCAAGGGCTCATGCCACAGGTATCGCTAGTGAGCAGAATCAATGCCAGAAAGAAATCATGGAGGCTATCACGAACCAAACCAAGCAGACGCGTTAGATATGGCGGGTCTTCGCAAGGATGGCGCTAACCTCGCAACCGAGGTGGCCATGTAGAGAGCCGAAATGAACCAGGCAAGAAAAGTTTTGAACAAAGCTTTAGGGGATCCTAACGCTATCCTTGGCTCTCTTGGCCAGCCGTCTGGTTCGGGCAAGTATGTGTCGCCGAATCAGCGAGAGAAGGTTAGCAGCAATACGGCTACACCTTCCGCAACCGTTGCTGCTACACCATTGAAAAGTAAAGAGCAAGCTCTAGTTATTGGCGGCAGCAAAGAAAAGGCCACCTCGCCATGCGGGCAGACCACCTGACAGAAGCATCAGGCATCAAAAGTTGGTGGAGCTTCATCCGACTCTACTACATTCGTTCAATACGACAGCGATGGGGCAGAAAACTTATACCAAGAGCTGCCAGGAAGCTATTATGGGATTGACCAGGCTGGTAACCCGATTAAGATAACAGCCTTGGCAAAAGAGACGCCCATGCCAGCAGTGACTCTTCAGCAGCCAGCTACAACTCGTGTTGTACATATAGGAGAAGGGACAACGACTGCAAACCAAGCAATGCCCTTGCAGGCTGCTCTCCAGACTGTGGCGATACCTCCTCATCCTCCTCCTCCGGGCCCAGAATATGTAAGACGTGAAGAGGTGGAGGAGATGATCAGGCTGGCTAACCCTAGGGCCCAAATAGATGGGGTTTATGAGGGACCTTTCCCTCCGCATATAATGCTCGCGCCCTTTCCCAGGGGTTATAAAAATATCATATTTTCTACTTTTTCAGTGGAAGACACCGAGGATGCGGAAACCCATTTGGCCAGGTTTAGGGTGCAATGCGGCCAGTACCAGAATGACAATATCCTCAAATGCAGGATCTTCGGCACTTCTTTTTCGGGGGTTGCCTTTAGATGGTTTTCCAAGCTTCGACCAGGAACAGTGGCGGATTGGCCCGCAATGGATATGCTTTTCCGAGAAACCTTCTGAGCCATTGAGCCTGAGGTGGATTTGGCTTCTCTCACTCAGATGACCCAGCAGCCTACAGAGTCCGCTGTGGCCTATCTTCAACGCTTCCAAATCCAGAAAGCCAAGCTGAATGTTTTCTTGCTTGAGAAAGAGTTAGTCAAGCTAGCGGTTAAGGGTCTGGAACCTCGTCAGCGAAAGAAGCAACATGGCAGCATGATCTAGTCAATGGGAGAGCTCATCACAAAGGTAGGCAGCTTCGAACATCTCCTCAGAGAAACAGACGCAAGGAAGAATGCGTCCAAAGGGACATACGTACCAGGAAAGCATCGTACCGTAGCGGCCCTGAGCTATCAACCGGCTACTTATGACCCTTACTACCATCATCCCAGTGAAGAAGTGGTTCAGGAGGACGATGAAGAGTATGAGAATCATATCGCTGCTTATGAACTAATCGGGAGGAAGAATCCAGCCCTGAAGCAACTGAAAATTTTCAAGGAACTTGTCAAGCTCAAATCGATGGCCTTCACCAAACCTGAATTTGCGACATATACATATGATGCCAATAGGCACATGAGATTCTGGATGAGATGATCGCCGCGAAGATGGTGAATACAGACTTTGGACCTTTTCCTCGGCCAGAACAGCTGAAAGGGAAGAAGTACTGCAAATTCCACAACTTATGGAATCACAATACCGCGGACTGTGTAAAGCTCAAAGACCAGATTCAGGTATGGCTTAATAATGGAAGTTTGCAGGTAGAAGCTCCAGTAATGGCGGCAGCGCTTGTAGACCTGAACCCTTTTCCTGACACTGGGATCAATATGGTCGATGTGAACTGGACCAAGCAGAACTAGAGGAAACCAACCTTGGATTTGAGTATGTTAATGTCTAAAAGTCTGGCGGTAGCCGGACCTTAGTTAACGCTGATCCGATGGGCGGATCGATACTTGTGTTAATGTTGTAGTTCCCGTTACCTGTCAAGTAAAATACAACGGGCGTCAGAGGGAGACCGCGCTGGGCGGTCTTCAACTCTCCGATGCCTAAGTTAGTCAATGTATTTATGTTGACAAAGTAACAGTAAGTAAGTATTGAATGCGTCATTAATGAGGAGAGAGGAGAGAGGTTGTAGCCCGTTTGGCGGTGTGTTTGCATGTCATTCCTTTGGTTGGAATTAGTACCTTTAGCGGTACCATGAGCATGGCCCATTATAGCTAATTATGCTTGCAAATGTACATGTATGTACAGAGTACAAAGGGGCGAGAAGGAAAGTCTGCAGAGGATGAGACCCCTGTAAAGAAGAGAGCTAAACCAGTTGGTCAAGCCTCACCCATAGTCCTATGCTCGCGATGCAAAGAGCAGTGTGGCATCCAAGTGTCACATGAAGAGGTCGAGCAGACATTTCGTTTTGGCTCTCTCCCGCCCATTAGGTGGGCTTCCTCATCGCGAAACTATCAACCTTCTAGCCTAAGAGAAAAAGAGAAAATGGAGTCACCACCATCCCCAAAGGACTCCAATTTGTTCAAGAAGCTGAGGACGGTCGCGGTTGATCAGAAATAAGAAGAGAAGGCTACGAACAAGCACAAAGACGTGCTGACCAAGCCCTACATCCCGCCGGCGCCAGCCGCCACCATCAAGGAAGGCAAGTGGTACACCAGGGAAAAGGGGAAGGCAGTGGAAATAAGCACTTCCAAGAAAAGGAAACTGCAGCGCAGGTTTGGGGAAGCCAGGGTCTGATCAAGCCTTCGCAGTTGGTTAAGTCACCTGAGCAGTATCAGAAGAAGATGGAGGCACTAGCTGCTAAGTCGTTAATGGCTCCCCGCAGCCTTAAAAATAAGCGAGCTCACTAACAGGGGCGTCTAAGCCTAGTGTTTTTTGCAGGATCTCTGAGGAGAGGACACCTCCGCTAGCTCGAAAGGAGAGTTTGCCAACTCGGCGACCACATGTCAGGCACAGGTTGTTTCGCGAAGAACCAGAAGCTAAATCTTCAGTTTTTGAGAGACTGGGGGGCAAGGACAAGACTACCGATACTTTACAGTGGAGACCAAAAAAGGTCCAGATTGTAGTGGTCGCTCCCCTAGAAGTGAGCAAGGGACCGAAGTCAGAATCCCCTGAGCAGGCTCCCGTGATATAGGAGTACAAGCAGTGTGAGGTACAAGGCCTTACGGAGGAATCATTGGTAGACCGGTTGGCTAAGCAATTCAGCACTGACAATCCTGTCAACGAACCTAAGCTTAACCTGGAAGACAACATGGAAGAGGCAGATACAACCGACACGTCTTGAAACATGGTTTACGTGCTCCCCGCGAGATATGCACTACTGGTCGCCGCTCAGGACTGCGTCGAAGTTGAGGAAAATAGTGCATAGCCTTTGCAGATCACATCGGCAATCATGACACCTTTGGAAGAAGCTGTCTTTCTTGAGACGGAGGATGCTCACAGCAAAGAATTTTTCATGAGCTTCACCAAGCCAACCCCTGTTATGGTCCAACACATGCGACCTTTATATATCACAGCAGACGTTGGCGGCACCAAAGTTAGCAAGATCATGGTTGATACCGGAGCTGCCGTTAATGTCATCACTACTAGGACCATGCACTTGCTCAGGATCAAGAAAGAGAAAATCCAGTCTACGTCCCTCACGCTCAATAACTTCGAGGGGACTATAACAAAGACCCTGGGATTACTTTTCTTACGCATCAAGGTTGGCCCTGCAGAGAGAGTTTATGCTTTCTTTGTAACAGATTGTTATGCGGTCTACAATGCCATTCTGGGCAGAGACTGGATCCACCGGAGTTACTATGTGCCGTCAACTCTCCATCAAGAGCTAATTATGTGGAACAGGGAGACAGATAAAGCTGAAGTGATCAAAGCGGATCCTCGTCCATTCCCAGTTTCCGCGAATTATGTAGATGCCAAGTAATATTTGGAGCCTATCACTCCATTGTAGGTCAGTGGCATCGATGACAAAGGCCACCCCACAGGGGTGACGACCTTTGAATTGGCACAGTGGGGGCTTACACTCGCGAAAGAAGGCTTGGAAAGGCCTGGCCACGCTGTGCCCAAACCCTTAAACAATTAATGGATTATGACCTTCCAGAGGAAGGGTTAGAGGCCTTCCACTCACTATACGGACGACTTTCATCGTACTTAGTGAAAAAAGAGGCCTACGATCGAGTCGCGACCTTAGAGGTCGTCAATGAAGAGCTCTCTGATCAGGAACAAGAAGATGAGGTAGATATTCAGCTCGCCCCGGCAGCGCTGGACGATACACCTCCTAAAGTCAGAGACCCTACCGAGAAGGTCAATCTGGGAACAGCGAATGAGCTTATGGAAGTGGCTATCAGTGCTTATTTAGAGCCTAGCGAGAAACAGAGGCTCATTGACCTATTACTAGAGTTCAAAGACTGCTTCGCGGAGAAGTATGAAGACATGCCCAGCCTGTCACCGGGCTTGGTTTGCCATCAACTACCAACACTCCCTGACAAGAGGCCTGTGAAGCAAGAGCCGCGAAGAATGAATTCAGAAACCCAAGTCCTCGTCAAGGAGGAAGTCGAAAAAATGCATAAATCAGGCATTATCAAGGTAGCCAAATACAACCAGTGGCTATCTAATTTAGTGCCTGTTCGCAAGAAGAATCGCAAGATGAGGGTCTACGTTGACTACAAAGACCTTAATCTCGCTACACCTAAAGATGTCTACCTCATCCAGTCGTGGATATGTTAGTAGATGCCGTAGCAGGACATGAATTGTTGTCCTTCACGGACGGCACAGCAGGGTATCACCAAATTCGGGTGGCAAAGGAAGACAGACATAAAACCGCGTTCCGATGTCCCAGGTTCGCGGCCGTTTTTGAATATGTGGTTATGCCTTTCGGACTGAAGAATGCTGGAGCAACGTATCATAGAGCCATGAACCTAATCTTCCATGACATTCTGGGGAAGATTTTAGAGGTTTACATCGACGACGTAGTTGTGAAGTCTCGGAAAAGAGGAGACCATGTCACAGACCTCAGGAAGGTATTCGAGCGCATGCGGCAACACAAGCTCAAGATGAATCCCGCTAAATGAGTTTTTGGAGTTCAAGCAGGAGATTTTCTGGGATTCATTGTCCATCAAAGAGGAATTGAGGTCCCTGAAGACAAGGCAAATGCAGTCATCAATGCATCCTCTCCGCAGACGAAAAAGGAATTGCAGCGTTTGCTGGGTAAGATCAACTTTCTGAGACGTTTCATCTCTAACTCTGCAAGTAAAATCCAGCCTTTCTCTCCATTGCTAAAGCTACAGGGTCAAAACGAGTTTGTATGGGAGCCTAAACATCAAGAGGCTTTCGACAGAATCAAGGCCTACTTAGAGAGCCCGCCAGTGCTTATTCCCCCGAGAGCTGGGTTTCCATTGAAGCTATATATTTCAGCGGCTGAGGCTTCCCTTGGCAGTCTACTCGCCCAGGATGATGCGGAAGGCGTCGAGCATGCCATTTTCTACCTCAGTCGGCCACTGACAGATTGCGAGACAAGGTATACTCCTAGGGAAAAGCTGTGTCTTACATTGTACTTCTCAGCATGCAAGTTGCGACACTACATGTTATCCTTTACTACTTGCATCATCGCTCAAACCGACTTGGTCAAGTACATGTTGTCGCGGCCTATTCTGAGGGGTCACATTGGCAAGTGGGTACTGGCCCTGTCCGAATTTTCCCTGCAGTACGTTCCTCAAAAAGCAGTAAAGGGACAAGCCATCGCAGACTTTTTGGCACATCACCCTATGTTGGATATTACCACAGTGAAGGAGTTAGAGATAGCGACCGCAATTACAAGTCGACCGAATTTGGCACGCATTCCAGAATACGCCATATGGTACCAATCCGCGGTTTTCTTGCAACCCTGGGTGTTATTTTTTGACTGCTCAAGGACTGAAACATTAGCAGGGGCAGGGATTGTTCTGGAAAACCCAGCGGGCGATCGTTTCTCTTACTCTTTTCAATTGGAGTTTAAGTGTACAAACAACCAAGCAGAGTATGAGGCCCTTATTATTGGCCTAGAAGTCTTACTGGAATTGGGAGTAAGAGACGTTCAGATCCGCGGCGATTCTCTGCTCGTGATAAATCAGCTTCAAGAGAAATACAGATGTGTAAGATGGTTGCTCATACCATATTTGAACCACGCCATTGAGCTTCTGGATCAATTTGATGACGCAGATTTGGAGTACATCCCTCGCGAGAGCAATTTCGCGACCAATGAACTCGCTCAACTGGCTACAGGCATTACATTGAGGTATGGGGTTCGCGAGCGCATTCTGAAAGTCGAGCGCCGCATACTGCAGTCATGGCTCCCGCGTCCTGACCCGCCGGATGATTCGGTCGTCGCGGTCCTAGAGCCTATTGACGTCGATTGGCACATTCTGTTGATCGATTACCTCAAACGACCAGGTCCTACAGCAGACAGGAAGATTCGTTTTCTTGCCTTAAATTACTTCCTCAAGGGTGACGAGCTGCGACGACGTGGGGAAGATGGCATAGACTTCTGGTGTGTCTATGGCCGCGAAGCAAAGCGATTAATGCGCGAAGCACACACGGGAGTTTGTGGAGCCCATCAAGCGAGACCTAAGATGCGTTGGCTCATCAGGAGACATGGTTATTATTGGCCCAGCATTTTGAAGGACTGTATCACATTCGCTAAAGGATGCCAAGACTGTCAGGCACATGGTCCAGTCCAGCATATCCCTAATATTACCATGCAACCTATTATTAAACCTTGGCCTGCACGAGGCTGGGCATTGGACTTGATTGGAATGATTCACCCCCACTCCTCTCTCCAGCATAAGTTCATCATCGTGGCTACCGATTTATTCACCAAGTGGGTCAAAGCTGAGCCTTTGAAGTGGCTTCAGGTGCCACTATTCGCCAATTCATTTTTCATAACATCATCTGCAGGTTTGGTTTCCCTGAAGTGCTCGTTTCGGAAAGGGGGGCAGCATTCATGGGAGGTGAGGTCGAGAAACTCGTAAATGACTTGGGCATCCAGTTCATCCACAGCACTCCGTATTATGCTCAGTCCAACGGTCAAGCAGAGGCTAGTAACAAGATTATTATTACCCTGCTAAAGAAAATGCTGGTTGAAAATCCTCGCCGGTGGCATGACACGTTGTATGAGACACTATGGGCTTACCGCACCTCCAAGAGGAATCCCACTGCTACAACACCCTATGCACTAATGTTTGGCCATGATGCAGTTTTACCCTTGGAAATCAACGTTCAATCCTGACGCGTACAGGATCAGCATAACTTGATCGGTGAGGATTATGTCCAGGTGATGTGGCAAGAACACGAGGATTTGAGCGAGCAGTGCTTAGCGGCTTTGGATAATTTAGTGATGGAAAAACAGCATATCGCCCACGCCTATGATAAGAGAATGTGTGGCCGTAGTTACAAAGAGGGGGACCTAGTTTGGAAAGCTGTTTTGCCTTTTGTCGAGAAATTGACCAGTCGCGGTAAGTGAACTCCACGATGGGAAGGACCCTTTGTTGTCCACCGTATCATGGAGCGCGGGGCTTTTCACCCCAAAGACTTGGATGGCGACATCCATCGCAACCCCATCAACTGGCGGTTCCTGAAGAAATATTACCCTAGTGTTTGGGAGTGTAAGGATCCACCGGATCAACCTTCTTCCCAGACAGAGGGGCAACCATAGTCTTCATCGGCTCGCATCATCCATCTATATTCAGGCCTTTTCCTGTGGCCTTAGTCTCATGTATTTGCTTCACCTCCGAACACTATATCCAGGCCTTAGTTGAGGCCTTACTTTATAGCAATTTCAACTTTTGTTTTCTGTTTTGTTGTAATTTTTATTCATCCTTGACAATGTGTGTTAAGAATATACATGAGCCCTTATTTAACAATTTCCGCATTGAAGAAAGATTCATTTATAAAGTGGCTTTGTGGCCAAAGGCAGTACAAAGTATAAATCGAAACAGTTACATTTTCAATTATAAGGCCAAATGTGGCTTAAAAAATCATAAGGATTGCAGATCTTCTAAGAGTTTCTGGATCTTGTGGCGACAAAGGGGGTTGTGGTATGACCACTCGTGCTATTCCTCTCTTCACCCACATCCTCCTCTGATCTGAGTCGCAGCTGCTATCGTCTGTACCGGAGGAAGAGGGAAGGAAATAATCCATCATAACCCTTCCAGGTGATTATCCTCCGGGATGAAGATGGTTTTCAGAGAAAGCACGACTCACAACCACATCTACCTCCAGGGGAAAAATGGAAGCCTGATTGTCAGACCCCGAAGGTAGGCCGCGGAAGAAGAACAGTCTGCCTCAAAGTGGCCTTTCGCCTCTCTCCCTCCTGCTCTACGCGGACAATCTGAGGAGAGGGATCCCTCAGAATCTGGTTCCTCCGCGTTAGGAGCGCTGCGTGTTCTTCAGTCTAACTGAAACCGGCGAATCCCATTCCGATTTCCAGAGACCAAAGACATGTGACTGGACCTGAGATTAGGCCATAAGGCCTACCCAGGTTTTGAGATTAAGCCATAAAGCCTAGGAATTTGAGGCTAAGGGTGAGATCGTGAGGAGAAGATTTTAGAAACTGAAGGAAGAGAAGTAAGGAGTGCGAGACTGTCTCTAAAGAAGCCATATTTGCTTGTGTTTATCATATCTCCATAGTACACGTATTTATAGCTCCAATCGCAGTAGCCTCAACCGTGCGATGGGCAGTTGAAATATTTTCAACACCATCAATAAGAGTATCAATGGAATTGAATGCTGTCATCTCGGAAATGAAGGAAGTTGAAAACGAGTGGGAAGCGGGGCAGTCTTCAAGGAGGTAACCGCCCCACTCAAAGATTATCTTTTCAAACAGTCTCAATAAAGGTAAATAAAACGCTGAACTACTTGGAATTTGAAGTAATATTTGGGCCAAGCAAGGTGGGCTAAATATTTAACTTATTAATGATAATATTGATTCATACAAAATGGGCCTAGCACTAGAGGCCTAAAGTTTTCGGCCTGCATGGGTCAAACGAAGTAAATGTTCATCCAAGCAAAAACTGGCATCGGCAACAGCTCGCTCCGCCTGTCGGCTTGCTTCGCGAGCTTGAGCTAGGTTTTGGGATAATATTTCGGAGGCTGCTAGGGGTTTCTCCAGCAAGGGTTCCTCATGCTCAAGCTGGGCCGTCACAGCAGTCAATTGGGCCTGAAGATCTTGGATTTGGGACCGGAGATGATTTTGCGTGATTCGCAAGTCTCTAATAAAGGGTAGCCCTATCTCCTAGAAAGTCACGGGAGGAGTCCATTTGTTGAGTGAGGCCCCGATAGTGGGCCTGGGCTTGTCTGGCTTGCGCAGTCGCGGACGCTCCTTCGTTAACCCACCGGGGGAGATTCTGTAACAGTTCATCTACCTCAATGAACTCGTTCTCAGTGATGGCTCGCTCGCGACAAAGAACTCTCAAGTACTCCAGAGCCCTGACGGATACGCTAGGCAGCAGGATATCGGGACTCAAAAGACAGTGAAGTCCGTCCCTGGCTTCATCTATAACTCCGGAATGAGTCACCTCAAGTACCCGAGCTAGCCTTTCTAGTCTGGAAGGAGGCACAGGCAGTGGATTTGGGGCAGCAGCAGCAGGAGCCTCAAGAGGCTCCACAACAGGAACTGCTTCCAGCACCGGCTCGACGTTCAACCCTTCTCCTGCCTCAGGAGCATGAGGGGCAGGCTCTTGGTTAACTACATCTTCATCAGCTAGGTCAGCAGGATTGGCGCCAAGTACTTCCAGAGCAGCAGCTACTTCCTCGATAGGACCAAGATTCTGGTTTTAAGAGGAATCATTAGAATGCTCAAAAAGTAAAACAAGAATCAAGACTTCACGCTTGTTAAAGAGAAACATACCTCTGTGGCCGGAGGCTCGCGAAGGATTGCTATCGGCGCGGGTTCTTGAACCGCTCCTCTAGGAATCGGGTCAAGCTCTATCTGTGCCAGGACAGGTGTGGCATTTGGTTCCTCATAAGGTGCATCCGAATGAGGCATTCTCTCTTTTGCTTCAGGCGAGCTATCATCTATGACCTGCACTGGGATTGGGGCCAATTGCATATTGCTCGCAACGCTGGCATAAGGTGGAGGATTATCGGAACCAGTGGGCGCTTGGGCCTGTGAAGCAGATGTGCCTTCACCAGCGACTGAGGGGCCTTCCCCAGTTTGTCTTGAGGACCTATGACGAACCTGCAAGCGAGGATTGTTATATGGTTGCACGAAATGAGAAATAGATTCCAATATACGCTTTTAGTTTCTTACCAGTCGATCAGCGATTGGTTCATCTTCCTCCCACGGATCAGTTCGAGGGTCAGAGCGACTGCGCTTGCGGGCCAAGACAGCGGCAATCTTCCAGGGTCAAAGGATTAGACTTGATTTGGGAAGAAAGCATTGTTTTTAAACAAGAAAGTTCTTACCGTCTGCGGGTTATCATCGTCGGAAGAGGAATCTTCAACTTCAGGCTCCGTTATTACCGTCTTCTGCTTTCCGGACTAGCCAGTGGCTGGAGAAGCATTAACTGCGCAACTGCCAGAAGGTGGCAAATTTCCCTGGTGCAGCAAAGGTTGAGTAAAAAGGAAGAGTGAATGAGGGAATAAAATATAAACCAAGATACTTACCTCTTGAGGGGGCTCGCGAATTACAATACCAGCCTGGGCCTAGCACGGGGATCGCACCGGTTGTGTTGCCGGTTCAAGAGGAGGCAGAGATCGGGCAGCATCTTCAGGAAAGCGAGCAAGTAGCTCGATGTCAGCAGCGTAAGGATGTCTCAGTTCCCCAAAGATGGTCGCGAAGAGTTCATCATCCCGTTGGCTCCAACAATTGACGGAAACTTCCGCCCACCATTCCTCGTATCCTTCCTCAGTCCCATCCACGGTATCGATGTCCTTAGCCCAGTCGGGAAGATCAACCAGTACGAACATGCTTTGTACCGGCAAAGGCCCAGAAGGGGGCCCAAATCTACGCTACGAGGTGTTGTAATTCCAGGCATCATATAGCGGAAATGGCACTAATTGGACGAGGCCGAATTGGCGAGCGAAATGGTTAGGAGCGTAAAGCTCATAACTAAGTTCTTCGGCAGCAATCCTAATATCTGAACACGAGATAGCGCGGTGGAAAACCAAGCGCTCGCGATCGCCGTAGTGGGGAGCGCCAGGGAGGAATCCGTTTTCAAGCGGAGCTAGGAATCTTCTGCCCAGTACTAAGTCGCAGTAGGGCATCTCATGCAGAAGATACAGATAAGTGAAGCACTCGGAGTAAGGAGGAGATGAGTACCTTTCCTTGCGGCTGAATCACTGAGCCAAGAGTTGGTCAGCCGGTGGAAGCAGCGGGATGTCATCGCGACGAAAATATGGAAAATAAGTTTGAATCTAGAAGTCAAAGATCCAAAAAAGGCCAGAGATGCTAATCTCGAAAGGATGTATAGTGGCCTGGTATTGAGTGCGATAGAGGGCGCCCAACACAGGTTGCCCTAGCCCGACACTGCGGCCGTTGTAGAGGGTCGTTGCCAGAAGATTCCAAGCACCAGTGGGCTTGCAGGAGGAAGTGCAGAAGATGAATTTACAGAGCCAGTACTCTAAGAAAGCAATTCCGCCAGTCGCATTGTGCTCATGGCTGTAATAAGACAGCCACTGTGGATAGGAGCCGCTGTGAGCGCTGCGACCATGTTGGGCCATGGTCGAAGTGAAAGTGACAGAGTCAAATTGGCCATGCAGATAAGGCTCGCCAACGATGGGTAGGCCAGTGATGGTGAGAATATCTAACAAAGTGATACTCATTTGGCCAAATCGAAAATCAAAGGTGTTTGTGGCGGTGTTCCAAAAACAGAGAAAGGCAGCGAGCGGGGAACGATTGCCACCGCGCGGAAGCTGAAAACAAAGATCGATAGTATGAGTGATACCTGTCGCGTTCTAGAGAGTCAAATCTCGCGTTCGTGCTTCGCGATACCAGGAAAGCTCCGCCGCGCTAATAGAGGATGGCCAGTGCCCTATTTTTGCTCGATGATTCTGGGTACCCCAACTGTTGAAATCCCCAGGAGTCCTTCGGAGGACTGGAATAGGCCGACGAGCGGGCAGGCCGTAGAAGGTGATGACGTCGGCCGGGATAGAGTCTCACGGCGCTGGGCCCAGTCCGACATGATGGTTTGGGAACTAGAGGAGTAGGGGTCTATGGATAGTGGTGTGAAGACGAATGCGGGCACCGATACCGGTTCCCCAAGAGTGGGCAACCTGTTCGTTCAGTTCTTCTTCTTGATCGACAACTATCTTCTTTGGGGGAGCCATTTCTAGGTTTCTGTAAGGAAGATGTTGGAAGTAAGGTGGTTTTTGGGTTTAGGAGACTAAAAGAATTTCTGATGTGACAGGTCTGAAGCCGCTGCGGGTTTAAATAAGAAATTTTGTGAGGGAAATGATACGACAGAAAGGCTTTTTCGAGAGCGAAAGGATGCGACCCTCATTAATGATATTGTTTCAAGCAATCAGCGTGTCGTTTTAGCCCCCTTCAATCAGCTACATCTTCGTGGGCCCGATTTCGGGGCCTAGGGGGCAATGTTTGAGCCCAAAAGTAATTTTGGCAAGATCCTTTAGTGGATTTAGCATAGCGGGTCGATACCTGCGGCCCAAAAATAAGCCGACTTGGGTTTGGGGTGTAGCTTCGCCCATTCCGTAATCCATAAGGAAAACAAAACCTTATTGGAATCAAGTAGCAGTGATTGAATAGGAAACTTCAATCAATAATCCTTCTATAGCAAGGAACAGTCGAAACCTTAGATGTATAAATACCAGGTTTAAAGGACAAACGAATGACCTCTCTCGAATCAATCAATCCCAGCGATTACAAAACCTCCCTGGAGCAAACCTTCAACCTCGTTGAAACCCGGTGACCGCGCGCCAGTCCTAGTCTCTCCAAGAGCCGACTGTCAGCATCACCAGATCAACCCGGCGACCGTGCTTCCTAGGGCTGGGCACGGTCCCAGACCGGCACCAGTTTTACAGGGACCGGGACCGGGACCGATAATCTCACTTCAGGCCGGTTTTGCAGTTGCACAAAACAGGGACCGGGCTAAGCCCGGACCGGTAATTGTTTTATAGGGACCGGGACTGGAACCGGGACCGAAAATCTTACTTCGGGCCGGGACCGTAGTTGCAAATAACAGGGACCGAGATAAACCCGGACCGGGACAAAATCGGTTTATTTTTCGGGTTTCCGGTTCCAGTCAATCTTTGCAGCACTGCTGCATTTTGCTGCTTGACCTGCTTCTGTTTAGAGAGTATAAAGAGTAATGCAATATGATTCTATGAATTAGCAACAAGGCTGCAATGCTGAAAATAAAACCAATAAACCATTCTGCAAAGTGCAATCTGCACTAGCAGCAAGGCTGCAAATAAATCCATCTTGCAAATAACCATTCAATGATTTCAATCAACACAATTACACAGCAAGTTCACCAACACATATTGACTTAACAACATAACAAATTAAAAACCAAAACAATGTTCAACAAGACAACAAGTGAACAACCAAACTTCCATCAGTTCCATGCTATTGCTTATCAATGTCACTCACCAGTCCCTCACCAAGTCACCATAGCATCTCAAGGGCACTTCTTATCAATGTATGTTCCTGCAGAAAAAAAAAAAAAAAAAAAAAAAAAC